>VDFB02219696.1:0-20223 GCA_007258455.2 Sequoia sempervirens
TGAATGGGTCTTTGTATAGGGATCCAAAATCTAATTTCATAGTTCTTTGATCCCAAATTTGAGCTCCTTATTTCTCTGAATTCCATTGTCAAAAAGTCAAATAAATTTTGTAGGGGAGTTCTTGTGGCTTAACAACTTTGATGACAACTTTGACAACTTTGAAAAATTACTCTTTGGATCCATTTTCAGACCTTCTTCACTTGCAAATTTGCACATACAAAGAGAGGGAAAAAAAATTAGATGAATAGGGTTTTGCCTTGATCAAATCTTGGTTTGGTAATTAAAACTTTATAACAAAATAATGAAAAAATGGAAATAATTTGATGGACGAACAATGTTATGTCACAACTCACCAAAACCTCAATGGTTTCCTTTAGAGGACTAAATTTTAACACATCACTCTAAGGTCTAGATCTTGCATCAAATGGCTTTATTAGATGCTTTATTTGATGCTTGAATGCTTGAAACCTACATCACAATGTTAGCTCCAAAACATGACATGAAAATGCATAAACTTTGACATGATAATATGATATTGATTGTTGTTGTAGATGACTGATAAATCTGCTCTTCAATGCTCTTGACAATAATGTTTTCTCTTGTGAAATTTGCATCTTAATTCTTAATGTTGCTTTGATAAAATAACTATGTATTTATAGGTGTTTATCTAATTTTCCAAAAATTAGATTCTAAAAGCTGACAATTGAACTTGAATTTGAATCATTAAAATGTTGCCAAAAACATATTTTAAATTGGGTCTTGGCACTTCTTGGGACCTAAATCTAGGACACAAGTTCCAAGATGTTTAAATTAATGTTGGAAATTGTTTAATATAGGTTTCCCTTTTGAAAAATGGGAAAATAAGGCTTTGGAATGCATAATTTGGTCAATTAGAAGCTTAATTAAGTCCAATTAATTGAGGGGATGCAAAAATAGTGTGAAAATGTAAAGGAGTGCATTTTTCTACACTACACAATGTATTCAGCTTCCATTGTGGACAAAGATGTTGAGTCTTTCTTTTTACTGAACCAAGAGACCAAATTGTCTCCCAAGAAGAGTGCACTTCCATTTGTGCTTCTTTGGTCATCCACACAACCTGCCCAATCAACATTAGTATAGGCATTCAAAGAAAATTTATTGTCCTTTTTATACCACATGCCATAATTTGGAGTTCCTTTCAAATATTTGAATAGTCTTTTCATAGATTTTCATGAGATTTCTTTGAAAACAATATTGAAACACACTAAGATATGTAGAATTTCCACCAGAGCACATACAACTGGATTTATATATACAACAATTGGCACAAGTACCCAAACATATGCTTTGAAAAATAGATAGGAATCTAGAACTATTTGTAGCGCACTCCCATATGATACAACAAAGTAGCATGTATTTAAGGCAGTTGGACATATCCATAAGATTATATGGACAATACATTCTTTCCTAAGGAATGTGCAGCATTCCAACAAGCCTTCATCATTACTTTACTCTATTACTTACAGCTATTATACTAGAAGGTGTGAAGACTTGAGAAATTGGATACAAAACCTTCACATCTTGAGCAACTTATCTTTTAGTTTGTAAGACAAAACCCTTTTCTACAGAGAGATGTGGACCATAATACCTTGACTCTACCAAAGAGTATGCACTGTGAATGTCTTGGAAAACTTTTGAAACTTACCTTTTTGAAACTTATCTTTATTTGTGATACACAAAACTACAATGATATCAATCAAGATAAGTGTGCCAACCTTTACACATCTTCTACTTCCATCGAAAAATTCAACAAAATTTCATTTATGAACAACAGACCTCTACACCAATTGATCTGATCCAAATCTTCTTTCATGCTAAAGACTTTAGCACCTTTTCCTTTTTAGGGGGATAAAATATTTTACAAGTGAAGTCTCCCCCTGAGATAATGCAATATCTCAGTTTTGTTGATGGTCTTTTAAGCGCTGCAACAACTCGGACAAAATATAATATCCTGATGCAGAGCTATAAGGATTCACAACACATCTCATAAACCTTCAACAATAATCCAAAACATTCTTTGTATAACACATGTTATTAGGCATTGTATATCACATTGGAAACAAAACTATGGCAGCCCACAATTTAGTGCAATGAACAGTCATTAATAACTTCTAAAAAACTAGTAATGAAGCCAATCTTTCTGGTTAGATTGAAGAAAACATATTTATAGACTTTTCCTCCAATTCTTATCAAGATCCAATGGTGGAAATGAAAGTTATTGTATTTTTACCAAAACTGCAAACCCTAGGTAGGGTTCAGACCTGCCCTCACAAAAATGTTCATAACTTATTCAAATCTTAATGAATTTTATTGAGAATTGAAGAAAATGAAATTAGATTCACATGGAAAAAAAATCCAATTGGTTTTAGATCTAAAATATATAATTTATATTATGTACCATCACACTTTTCAGACTGTAAATTCTGCACAATATTGTTAGAATAGGCAGTCTCACCAAAATAATCATATCTGCCACAAAACTCAATAAAGATCAATGAGACAAAAATAATTGGAAACTAGAAACAGAGATCTTTCCATCCATATATGATACACCATTATTTGAGTCCATACTAGGCCGTACAAATCACAACTTCAATCTGGAAACAATGTGAAAATCAGAAAATGCACAACATTTGAGGTTTCCATTCATCAATCTTCAAAAATGATGTCTCCAACCCCCAATTTGAGTTTTGTAGGGTTTATTTATACATTTTCAACAAAAACCAACTATTTCCAACCACCTTTTGATTAGTTTATTGACAAAACACTTTAATGACATTTCATCTACCTAATTTTGCACTTTTGACAATTTTTACAATATATGAGAAATGAACAACATCCTAGGACTTATAACACCACAAAGGTAGCCTCCTGGGATTATTACAATATAAAAACATAAAAATGGAACAAATGAATCAATATGGCCTCATGGAGGCATGTGATCAAATAGGTGTTCCTGCACCAAACTCTTGAGGGCAAAAGAATTCAAACCCCTTTGAATTGTCTTCTTCCGGGTCTTCCAGTTACTTTGCACTTTTTCCTTCATCTTGGAAAGTATCCTTGGGTCCTTCTTCCTCTTCTTCTTATACCATCTCTTCTCATCATCTTCTCAACTTCTAGGCTCCAAAACTCTATTTCTTGTGTATAAACCTTAGTAGCATCATCTATATCTTCATTCTCATCATTAGAGTACCATAAAACAATATTTTCACCATAACCATAACGTACATCATACTCTTTCAAACCTTCATATATCTCATTAGAAAACAAATCTGCAACATCTTTATTAACAAATTATTATCAACAACTTGATCATGAATATCAACATCAATGTTATCAACAACTTTATCATCATCAACATGAGTATCAATAGCACGGTTATCAGTAACATAACAACCTTCTTAACTTGTTCATCAACAACAATTTCATCAACTACTTGAGTACCAACAACAACTCTATCATTAATATCAACATCAACATGTTCATTAACCAGCAAAGAAGTTTGTTCATCTTCAAACACAATTGGAATATCATGCATCTCAACTTGTAACTTACTTTTCTCAACTTGAATAGTAGATTCAAACTTTACCTCTATCTAATTTGCTGCCTTCTTTTGTTTTCTTTGTTTCCTCATAATCTTCTTTAGAGGCCATCTTAACCTTTTTTACATTGGTATATGCCAACTCCTTAGTGCTTTCTTAAGAATTTGGTGTTCTTTTTCTAAACTTTCCAACCTTTTGCTCATCTCTTCCATGGCTTTCTCAAACTCTATTTGTCTTGCCTTCTTTCTCTCCATCTTTCTCAACTCTTTTTCCTCTCTTTCCTTATTCCTTTGTGAATCCTCAGCCTGCAAAAATCTTTCCAATATTCTCAAAAAATTGATCCTCACAAGCAAGTCTCTCCTTGCTTCCACTTCACTTTTCCACACCTAGGCAATCAGGTTCCTTCCTCAACCTGCACAACACACAACCACAAACACCAACACAAAACCAACAAACTTCACCAGCCCATATCTTTTCTAGGCTCTGATACCAATTTGATTCTAGGATCTATAAGGATTCACAACACATCTCACAAACCTTAAACAATAATCACAAACCTTAAACAATAATCCAAAACATTATTTGTATAACACATGTTATTAGGCATTGTATATCACATTGGAAACAAAACTATGGCAGCCCACAATTTAGTGCAATAAACAGTCATTAATAACTTCTAAAAAAATAGTAATGAAGCCAATCGCTCTGGTCAGATTGAATAAAACATAGTTATAGACTTTTCCTCCAATTCTTATCAAGATCCAATGGTGGAAATGAAAGTTATTGTATTTTTACCAAAACTGCAAACCCTAGGTAGGGTTCAGACCTGCTCTCACAAAAATGTTCATATCTTATTCAAATCTTAATGAATTTTGATGAGAATTGAAGAAAATGAAAGTATATTCACATGGAAACAAAATCCTATTAGTTTTAGATCCAAAATATAGACTTTATATTCTGTACCATCACACTTTTTAGATTGTAAATTTTGCACAATATTGTTATAATAGGAAGTCTCACCAAAATAATCATATCTTCCACAAAACTCAATAAAATTCAATGAGACAAAAATAATTGGAAACTAGAAATAGAGATCTTTCCATCCATATATGATACTCCATTATTTGAGTCTATACCAGGCTGTACATATCACAACTTCAATCTGGAAACAATGTGAAAATCAGAAAATGCACAACATTTGAGGTTTCCATTCAGCAATCTTCAAAAATGATGTCTCCAACCCCCAATTCGAGTTTTGTAGGGTTTATTTATACATTTTCAACAAAAACCAACTATTTCCAACCACCTCTTGATTAGTTTGTTGACAAAACACCCTAATGACATTTCATCTACCTAATTTTGCACTTTTGACAATTTTTACAATATATGATAAATGAACATCCTAGGACTTATAACACCACAAAGGTGGCCTCTTGGGATTATTACAATATAAAAACATAAAAATGGAACAAATGAATCAATATGGCCTCATGGAGGAATGTGATCAAATAGGTGCTCCTGCACTATATCCTATCTCTCTTGAAAGGTAAATCTCTATCAGCAAGCCTCAAGAGATAACCCCAAGGTCCCTGATGTCAGGTCTTGACAATGCAACAAACAGCTTAGTGATAAATGTGAAAATATTGGTAATCACAAGGGGCCTTACAAATGAACAATGTTGGAAGTGTATGTGTCATCAAATGTATCAATGTGGTGATACTTAACTCCTAAAACTAACCCAAATTCAAAGAAAGATCAAAAGAGATAAGGGTTCAGAGAGATATCTAAACTAACTCCTAAGATCAATCACAATAATGATGAATCCTTCAAATGGACAGATCCCCAATAAAACTAATCCCTGCTTGATCAAGGACAAGCCTACAACTATACATAAACATGTAATCTTCTAAGGAAACTGAAAGATTTTCAGACCATGAACACCCATGAGTATAAACAAGCATTCACAATTGAACTTAGCACAAAATGAGGCCCAGACTAACTTTACACAACAACCTACAATCAAAAAATTGCTAAAAGTATGGACCAGAGATCAATCAACATCATTAACATTTCACCATCATTGCAAAAGAATTGAAAAAATAACATCTAACATCTAACATTGAGAATCGAGAACAAGAAACCATAAGGTTGTCAAAGCTGAAAGCAAAGTTTTCCAAATCAAAAGCTCAATTGCATTAGCTTTTCCAAAATTTACATAGTAGTCTTCCTACTCTCTCCTCCCCTATAGCTACTGACTTCTCCTAACTTAGCCAATTCTGGCTTTCTAACTAGCTAATCCGTTACAAATGAGAGGGAACTGGCCTTATATAGAAAATTACATTTTGAATTGATGGTCAAGATTAAATCCTTTCAATGGCCCAGATCATTCTTCTAGAATCATCATGAAGTTACATTAGGGTTTGAAAAATCTTGGCACATCATCATCCAATTACATCCAAGCAGTTATATTCTGGAGCAATGAGAAAACAATAGTTTTTCATCTTGATACTAATGAAAATTCTGATTGGTGGAAGAAAACAACTTCACATGTCATTCCTTGTCAAAGCACTTCCTCCAATTTGCATACAGCTGGTGGCACAAACTCTTATGTAGGTGCAATTGAAAATAGTTTGAAAACTCCTCCCTTTTTCACGGTTCCATATGTATGTTGCTTGAAAATAGCTACACTTGCTCCATCTCTTAACACATTTCCATATGCAGGTCCATTTGAGACAATTTGAAAATCTTCTCTCCCTTGGGGACACTTTCACATGTGAGTGCACTTTGAATAATTTGATATTTCCTCCTTTAAATAAGATTTTCACCTCCCCATCATAGAATAGGCATGCACCCACCAACATAACAAGATTCATTTAGCACTCTATCCTTAAACATTTATTAATAATTTAAATACAAATCTCCAGGTGCTTATTAGATAATAGATGATGAACTCCATTAGGCATGATAATAAACCCTTGATTAATATATCCTTAATATGTATTCGTAGCCAAAGAGTAAATACAAAAATATTAAATTAAATCGGCACCCGTAATACTTAAAATCTTATGCACTATTTCCATAAATTTTGTCACCAAGAAATGACTGCGAGCACTTTAATCAAACCAAGATTAAAACCATCACTGCCATCTTCGAAAACCAAACACTTTTACAGTTGGCTTTTACTTATTAATCATCGAAACATGCTTAGAGTCATATTTTTCCATCCCGATTACATAACCACAGGGAACTCTGTTCACTAGTATAAAATGTACCCACAAGATGCACCGTTTCCTACATCCAAACTTCATTATTTCCACCTCCATTTGTTTCATTTCTAATAACATTTTGAGCTTTTCATTTTGTTTTTTCAATTCTTTGTTGTATCAATGCTCTTTATTCTTTATATTTAATGGTCTTAAACCAATTACCACATCCTCAAACATTCTGAGCAATAAGAACACACATCCTCCGCAACCCACTCTCCTTATATCATCTGTGGAATATTTTGACCAAGGAATATATTAATTACATATTGTTCCATACCCTCGATGTGAACCTTAGAGAACACGACAAACATCTAAATAATTAAACTATTGCCTTGATTTGACTTAGAAAATCCTTAAGCCCATGGAGTAATCTACCATTCGATCACCATCCAAAATACCACCGTCCTAATACCATAATTTCTTCAACCTGAATTAATTAAAAGCTACAATTTACACATGAGGCTCATGTACCTAGAACCTTCTCTAGATTTTGATTAAATCCAAAGAGTCCATGAATTATGTCGATTGATATACAAATTCATCCTAGCCCTTCCTTTCGATGCTTACTAAACCTTTGGTGGTGGTGCCAGAAAGGTCTTTCAAACACGTCGTCCAAATGGTCTCGACTTCAATTGTCACCTTGGCATATTACAAAAGCTTGAAAGTATTACTCAAAACTAAAGGTTCTACAGCTCACCACGAATAGCCCTACTTCCACATCAATATCATGCCATAAGTGTTCATTGCCTGCAATTTTCCTCCAAACACTGGCCAGTGCATTGAGGTGAGAAGAGAACAACAATTGATTGTCTCCCCCAAGAAATAGCCTACATTATGGATCGACAAACACTTGAATACGCACTATTCATGCACTTGCATATCAATCTATCACATTCACTTTCATCCTTACTCGATCTTAAACATGATGCCCTATCATTTTATCATCTCTTCCCTTCATATAATGAATTCACTACCTCATGTTTAAACCTTTGTGATCTTCATGCTAGTGCATTCACCAGTCTTAGCTTCATTCAACAATTATTTATTCTTTGAAACCAGAAGAACTAGCAACCACTCAAGTATATCCCTTCCTCTTACGAAATGCTTCGTAAACATTTTTCAAGCAAAACCTTAATCATACGTGGATCTAACAAAGGTTTAAACTTTGTGCGTGCAACTTCATTTGGCAGTAGCTTTTAAGCATCATTTTGGGATTTTAGAGGTCTCAGGGAATTATGGTTCTCATGAAATTTATTGAGAGATAGATTTTCTGAGCCTCGTTCCTTTCACAAAATCCGCATGACAACAGATTACTTGAACACTTTTCCCTATGATTTTACACCACCCTTTGAAGATCACAATATGCACCTCAACGCTCCATCTTTCATCACCTCTACACATTGCGCTACCTCACATTTCACCACCTCGCTAATGTCTTACCAACTTCACACTGCATTATATCACACATTTAGAGCAATTTTGTCTACAAAAATTCCATACTCCCGAGCCGATAATAGCTTTATTCCAGAAATTATGTTGTATACATATATTCCAAGCTTCTCAATCTTGGATGCATATATTCCAGACATTTACTTGTATTGTGGGTCGCAGTATATTGTGGATTTCACAATCTTCACAAATTTCTCTTAGGCCTGGAATACCCGAGGCCTTCCCATTATGCATCACTTTAATTGATTGCAACATTTTGTATGATGACACTCACACTATTTCTCATCTACTTCTCAACATGCTAGCCATCATTCTTTTATCCCACTCATCCTTCATATGACTGTTTCCTTCATGAGTTCCATGCTTATTCACAAAATCAAACAAACATCATGCCCCTAATGATAATAACTCCATCAGGTTTGTGAATCTCACTGTACTAAGGAAGAGTCCAACAAAATCTTTTATTTCGTGACTTATTGCATTAAGACCTCATCTATTAGATTCCTTATGTTGCATAATCCATCGACTTGACTCATACTTCCTCGTCCCTTCAATCTTACTCATGGGGAACATTATGAGTAAACATTCGGTCCTCTCTTAAATGCAGGGTGGCATCCTTCCTCCATTGTCTATGAATCCCCCCTAGAGTAAAGGCTCTTCCTTTATGTCACGCATTGATAGATAGCATAATCATGAGCCGATAAGCAAAAGCAAACTCTGTATATACCGAGACCATCATGATGATATAGTTTGCCACAATTTTGCAGATTCTAGTTGGACTGTACATTATTTATAACTGACTATAATTCATTTCTTCAATTATATTAGCTTCTACTTTGTTATTCATTCTTCACGAAAATATATGCCTCGCTGATTTAGATGCCCCACAGAATTATCTGCTTTCGGGAATTTACCCTTCTCAAGGAATCTGGCTATGTTTGGATTTTCTGAACCTTTCTTCCTTTGACAATTCTGGTTATGTCCAAATTCTCCAAATTTTGCAAACTTCATGAATTTCTTTATAAGGCAGAATCTCTGAAACGTGTCTTTCTTGTGGAATCCAGCAGTCCCCAGATTTTTCAAAGAGTGTTCTCCTCGCCAAATCCGTCCCTACTAGGAATCTCCAAAATTCTTACCACTATTTTTTGACTCATTACAATCTTCATAAAGTACCCCAACATGCCAACATAAAGGTTGCCTTCATTTTAAGATACACAGCAAGGGGAATGGTCTGATCGTTTATGTGAAGTATCTCATCGTCCTTCATACTAATATGCAGCCCGAATACCATAAACCCTACATGTCATCATGTATATATGTCATTGCATATGACAATCACCCTACTTACTTTACTGCAGCTTTAGACACTCCTCTCACACTGGGGATTACTCATTAAAAATCATAGTCATCACACAATCAAGCATCATTTCTCATTCTCCATATCGATAGTGATTTCCCAATGTTCACATTAAGACTACTCATTATAAGATGGCAAACTTAACTTCTTCTCCCTACACATCATTTTCTCCCATAGCATTAAATCTTTATAGCTCTTTCTCCTATTGGAAACACAAAAGAGGCAACCCTTAATATAAAATGTTTTCTCTTTTTCTTTATGGAAGACATGACTCCTCTGCACGAACTATATGGAGCTCGAGTTTAGAAAATTGGAAAATCCTATTTGTTTCATCGTGAATCATCTGTAAGAAGACTATATTTACATTTTTTCATCTTCTTGATCATTTATTACAATATTAATTGATCCTTAGAGAATTTAAAGTGTCACATATTTTTGCAAAAAAACTTGCGGCCCGAACTATCTTGCTTCATGTAATCATCATACATTAAAAACCTTGCTATCTTGTTCACTAGTCAAACATTATTTGCAGATTGCATGTTCTTCAAAGTATATTACCCTCGTCTCCTCCTCAAAATAAAGAATTGTCTTTATTCCGTCCAAGTGTGCATGAAAATCATTCATTAAAATCTGCATGTGATCACCTGTATTCACCTCATAGATTAGAAGGCTTTGGGGATTTGGAGTTCTTGGGGGTTTTGGAAATAGATGGACTTTGGGGAATCCACCCCTAGATGGATTCTTTGAAAGAATTGATCTTCAGAGAATCCAACATGACTTGGATTTTCTGAAACATAATATTTTCGTGTAATCCGGAGGTTGGCGGATTTTCCAAGCCAACGTAATATTTTTCTTAATTCGCCTGGCTTGCAAGTAAATGGCTGCATTTTAAACTTTCTTAGATTCCTCTAGTGGTTCTAGCACCTCCATTTTTTGTTCCAAAACACCTTATAATGCCTATGAAAACATGTCCATATTATGCAATATACCCAATCCGCCATACCTTCAAGTGATCTCAAATTTGTAATGCTTTGTTCAAACATATTTTCTATTTCAGAAATTTGTATGCCTCCAAAATTTAGAATCAATTCAATCAGTTTACATTTCCATCTCCAAAATCCATCCCCATTTCAATTGAAAATACACATTCTTTTCCTCTCTCTTGAGATTGATGAATTGCACTCACACATCTTGCAAAATATGATTAGTGCAGATACAAATTCCCACTAATTCCATAATCATCAAATTCCACATTTCGTTTTCAAGTGAACAATCAATCCAATGATGCCCAAAATCAAAGAGTAATGACATGTGTAGAGAAAATGTATGAAATGATGCTGGAAACCAAATGCAACTGATTTACACCAAGGCACAGTATAGTTCAACTTACAAACTCAACTTGCAAGGGAGTCTGATCTAAGACTAAAGAGGTGAAATGCCAACACACTAGACCTAAAATGCATGAATGTATATAAACCAGATTTCTCACACAGTTATACAAAATAAGGATGGTCATAGTGACTGAAAATTCCATTTTCCAAGATAGTCTCAGCAAGATTGGGAAAAATGACCAAATTAATCTCAAGAACCTTAGTGTTCAGATGCAACCCGCCAGATTCAAGGGAGAAAAAGAGGGTCCCTGCTTTAGCAGGGCATGTGTACAAAAATTGCACAAGTTTGACTTAGAATCTTGTGATGAGTGCACATGAGTGGAATCATCCTTCTTCTCATGATCTTCCTATACATTTCCCTTCTTTTTTTGATAGAGTGTTTCATCCCTTTTTTATTCTGAATAGATGGCTTCACAAAACCACTCTTGTAATGATTTTCCTTGCGTCCCATCTTATTGCATTTGTAGCATACAATTTTGTGCTATGAAACAAATTTGTTCCTCTTCACTTTGGAGCTACACTCATCTGCCTTATGACCATAGTTGTTGCAGGCATAAAAAATTGTTGGGAAATTGTGTCTCAACCTTGCAATTATATAAAGGTTATTTTTGATAGGATATATATGAATATATATATATATATATATATATATATATATATATATATATATATATATATATCCTAGCTACACTGATAGGTGTAATAGACAATGGGAGAATGGGATGGAGGGGAGGAGTGGGATATGTGTAAATAATTTTTGGTTCCTTTTTAGAAAACTCCTAAATGGTCGACATACATTAAATAAGTGATATATTGTAAATCTAGACCATTGATTATTAGGTTTTAGATCTAATGTTGGATATTTTGTTGGTTTGTCTTACCCTAGAAGGTAACCCTATTTTATGAGGGTGTTGTACTATGACTGGAGACGGTGATGTATTTTGAGAGTCTGATAATGGTCATGTTGTCTTTGTATCTCTAGTGGTGATACTCCTATGAGAAGCTTACTTTTCAAGTATATTGTAATATTTATCATTTCTAAATAATATATTGGGCGGATTTTGGAGTGTGGGGTTTTTCTCCTGAAAGGGTTTTCCCCATATAAATAACTATGTTGTGGTATGCATGATATTTATGTTTACTTTTGTTTAAGTTTTTGTAACTATTAAAGACCTATAAATTTTTGCATTATTCTCCTCTCAAGATTAGTGTAGGAAGTTGTTTTTCTACCCTAGCTTCCTTACAAGTGGTATCATAGCTTGATCACCTTTGGTTTTAGTTGTAGGTTTTTTGTTTTTTTGAACTAATCCAGATTTGAGTGGGAGCTTGTGCAAAAGATACTTTGTGGTCTTGTTGTAGGAATTTTCAATCAGGGAAAATAGAGGTGAATAAATTGGAAATAATTTTGAGATGTGGAAGTTGAAAATGGAGGATTTGTTGTTAGATCGAGATTTGTGGTATGTTGTTGATGAGAATAATTAAAGGCCTACAAATCATTCTTCGGCTATTCAATATGATGTTATGGGCCATAAATCCAAGGGTCTAATTAGATTGTGCTTGGAAGACTTTTTTTTAATTAATTTCCATGAAGAAACCTCTACGCAGAAATTATGGAAGAAACATGGTGAGATGTATCAAGCCAAATATTCAGTGAACAATATTTTCTTGTGGGAGAAATTGTATTCCTTGAGAACGGAAGAGGGTGAGTGAATTAGAGACTGCCTGGAAGCATTCAATATGGTGGTGGATCAATTGGCATCAGTTGGTTTCAAAATGGATGAGGAGGAGAAATTTCAGATCTTGCTTTGTTCTTTTCTTGATTCATGGGATTCCCTTGTTATGGCTATTGGGAGTACTCCTGCTATTTTGTAGACTAAATATGTGGTGGGTTCTTTGCTTTCTAAAGAGATGAGGAGGAAGTGTTGGATGTTGTTGATATGTGGTTTTCATTTATGTCAACACTATTGGCATTAAGGTTTGTATATGTCGAGGATATTGAGAAAATTGTAATAAAATAAGTTGCAGGTTGTCAGTGATGCAATGAAGTTCAGTTTAGCCAACATACTATTGCCTAGCTCAATGTGTTGTTGATCAGAGGTTGTGGATTAAAGGGTTTTTTTTTGAGTATATCTAGTTTATCCACATTAAGTTTCAGAGATCCGCATGAAGATTTGATCGAGTTATGAGTATCTATGTTCTGACAGTTATTTTGTTGCTTCGGTTGGTGTTCCTAAAAGAAGATGATGTGATTCTAGTAATTTGAGTTGTTGTGGATGCTTATGTGGTGATTTATAATGCTCGTGGATGTTTCTAGATCATTCTCTATCTTTGTTGCACATCTGCATTGATCATTGTGCTCGCGATCGGTGATTTTCTTTTGTGTGTTCATGTTTTTCATGTTCATGGATGACAAGGTGATTGTAGCGTGTTGTGGATATTCAAGGAATAATTGTTAAAGGTGTTTTGTGTTCGAGGATGTTGTTTTGGGTCTTCACTAAGTTGTGGCCAACATTGGTTGATTTGCATTAATAATTATTTATGTTTTGGGCCAATAGTTTGTATACATTTAATATTTTGTTAAAGCCGACATGGAGTTGATGTATTTCCTAGTTGTGGATATATATGAGCGATTGTTTATTCCATTTGGATGTATGGTGTTCGCAAATAATGTTCTAATCTTTCGAAGTCAGAGGTAGATTGTGAAGAAGTGTGAAGAAGAGTGAGAAAAAGTTCATGTGCTTAACCAAAACTGTAATCAGGCATTAGTAGATGCTATTTTCTCAGTTCAAAATCTTGTGGATGTAATCCGAATGTTTATGTAAGATAGTGTGTCTTCCTTTGGGCAATAAACCTCATTGTAATTGAGTAGTGAGCTCTAGGCAGTGTGCCTGAATGCATGTGCATTCCCAATTTATTCCTTTATACTTTAAATAAGGTATAATCTTGTGGACTAACCTCCACCGTGGTTTTTCCCCTCAAAGGGTTTCCACATAAAAAATCTTGTGTTATGTGTGTATTTGATTTGGTATTGGTTTATGCTTTCATGTTTATTTACCAAATCTTAGAATAAGGTTAATAAGTTTAATAAGTTTAATTTTTTGTGACAGCTGATTCACCCCCCCCTCTTAGTTGGCTTCCCTTGTGTTGCCAACAATTGGTATCAGAGCAGGTTCCTTGGAAGAAGTTTAATAGCTTGCGGTGATCCAGGATGGCCACATATAAGAAGTATAGTCTGAGATTTGATGGAACAAATTATTCTCTATGGAAGACTTGAATGGAGTGTCATCTGAGATGCATTGGTGAACCCTACTAGAACATTACAAGGAATAGGTATATCATCCCACATAATGGTCCTTCTATTGTTGTTGGTATTAAGGATGCCAAGTACAATATAAGGGCTAAGGAAGCATTTTTGAGTGCTCTGATTGATTCTGAGATGACAAATGTTATGAATCTAAAGATTGCTTATGACATATGGAAAAAGTTGGAAACATTCTATGAAGGTGATGCACCTGTGAAGATTGCTAAGTTGCAAAGTTTGAAAGGAAAATATGAAATGTTGAGAATGGGTGATGATGAGAACATTAATTCTTGTATGTAGAGAGTGAATGAACTTGTGTGTAGTATCAGATGTGTTGGTGGAACATTGAAAGAATCATAAATTGTTGCTAAAGTGCTCAGATCCTTGCCTACTGCATACAAAGCCAAAGCTATAGCTATTGAGGAGATCCAGACTGTGACAAATGTAACTAGAGATATGTTGATTGGTAAGCTTACTGCTTTTGAGTTAAGTGAGTTTGGTGATGCTCTTCCTAAGATAGAATCTTCATTCAAGGCTACTATCTATAGAAAAGATAAACAAAGATATGATCCGGCAGAAAGTTCTTCTAGAAAAATATTCAAGTATGAGGAGGAAATAAGAGAGATTGAAGAAGAAGAGAGAAAACTAGATGAGCTTGAAGCACTAATTGTCAAGAGGGAAGCCATAGGAGAAGCTAAGTATAAAGGGAAATTGCCTATTAAATGTTTTTCTTGCAATAAGATAGGTCATTTTTCATCAAGGTGTCCAGAAAGGGTCATTAAGCCAAGATCTAACAAGCCTAGATTCCAAATAAAGTGTTACTATGTTGTTGATGAAGGTGTGACAAATGATCAATTTGATAAAGGGAATGTAAGTGAGGATGAATGGGTATTCATTGCTATCAAGGAAAATTATCTAGTACCTACTGAATTTGCTAGTTGCACAAATGTAGAGAAATCCCTAGCTGCTAGAGTTGAAGAAAAATATGAATGGGTGATTGACAGTGGATGCTCTCATCACATGATAGGTGATAAAAGTAAATTTGTGAGCTTGGAAAAGTATGATGGTGGTGTTGTAAGATTTGGTGATGACAAAGCTGGTGTAATCAATGGTAGAGGATACATTTCTCTTGATGGTAAGCATAATATTGATGATGTCCTATATGTGGAAGGTTTGAAGCATAATCTCTTAAGTGTAGGAAAAATGGTTGACAAGGGATACAATCTTCAATTCAAGGATGGAAAGTCTACAATATTGGGGAGTTCCAAAAATATGATTGCTTCAGGTACAAAAACAAAAGGTAATATCTTTCACCTAAATGTTGCTATTAAAAGTTCTTTGATTGCTCAAGTTGATGAAAGTTGGTTGTGGCATAGGAGAATGTGTCATGTAAACTTTGACAATATTATCAAGATAAGTTCTACTCAGGCTATGAGATATCTTCCTAAGTTGATAAAACCTACAAAGAATGTCACTTAGGGAAGCAAACTAGAGTTTCATTTCGGAGCAAACAACATTGTTCAAATGAAGTGTTGGAGCTTGTGCATACTAACTTGTGTGGTCCTTCTAGAGTCACAAGTTTACAAGGATACAAGTATTTCATGCTACTTATTGATGATTATTCTAGAATGATGTGGGTTACTTTCCTAAGGGAAAAATCTAAAGCTCTGGAGAAATTCAAGATTTTTAAGGCTATATGGTTGAGACAAAGATAGGTCTAAAGATTAAATTTCTAAAGATCCCGGATAGAGGTGGTGAATTCATACAGTGAGTTTAATTCTTTTGTGAAGGCATGGGATAAAGAGACAATTATCTGCCCTCTGAGGACCCCTTGAAAAAATGGAGTTGTGGAAAGGAAGAATAGGACAATTCAAAGAGGCTGCTAGGACTATGATCTTTGGAAGGAAATGTTCCTCATATCTTTTTGGAGAGAAATTTGTAAGGTACTATTTTTTTACACTCAAGCTGGGTACAGAATCCAAAGGTGATATTGGGGAGAGACTCCTTATGAGCTATGGTATGGTCATAAGCCTACTATTAGATCTTTCAAAATCTTTGGGAGTAAATGCTTTATCAAAAGAGATGAAGATACAAGAAAGTTTGATGCCAGAAGTGATGAAAGAATCTTTCTTGGTTGTTCTACTAAAAGAAAAGCCTACTAGTGCTACAATAAGAGATTGAGTAAAGTAATTGAAAGTGTTAATGTCAAGGTGATGAAGACATGGTTAGACCATCCAAAAATTATGGATATGATTCAAATGATTAGAATGACAATTCAGATAAAGGAAAGAAAGTTCAGAATTCAAATCAAGTTTGGATCATTTCGGTGAATTAGGAAAATCAAGAGGAAGGAACTAATGAAAGTGTAGAAGTGAGATCACAAGAGCACAGGGAATTAAAGAATCCACAAAGACTCCAAGGTATGTAAGACTAAATCATTAAGAAGGTCAGTTATAGGTGATAAGAGCAAGGAGTTCAAACTAGGAGAAAAATTACAAAAGAATACTGTTTGATTTCGAAGATTGAGCCTAATAGTGTGAATGGAGCATGTAAAGATGACCATTGGGTTGAAGCAATGAAAGAGGAGTTACTGCAGATTGAGAAGAATGATACATGGATTCTTTTTCCTAGACCTAAGGAAAAAAGTGTAATTGGAACTAAATGGGTCTTTCAGAACAAACTGAATGAGCAAGGTGAAGTTGTTAGAAACAAAAAAAGAATTCTATGTAAAGGATATTCTCATATGGAAGAGTTAGTTGAAGGAAACTTTACTCCCCTATTTGCTAGGATAAAAGCCGTGAGACTGTTTCTTGCTTATGTTGCTTACAAAGACTACAAGGTTTATCAGATGGATGTCAAGTCTGCTTTTCTAAATGGCGAACTAGAAGAATAGGTATATGTTGAGAAACTTGATGGATTTCAATTGACTGATCAAGGAGATATGGTTTGTCAGTGGAAGGAAGTACTATAAGGACTTAAGCAAGCCCCTAGAGCTTGGTATGCCATATTGGATAAGTATTTGTTGGAAGCTTGGATTTAATAAAAGGTCTTGATGATAGTAATTTGTATTTCCAAAGATTGATCATGATAAAGATTTGATTGTTGAAGTAAGAGCATTTGACTTTGAAGAAACCACATTTGCTAGGATTGAAGCCATGAGACTGGCTACTTGCTTATGTTTCTTACAAAAACTTCAAGGTTTATCAAATGGTTGTCAAGTCAAAATTTCTAAATGGTGAACTGGGTGGCTTCAGAATAGTGGTTTACAAATTATATGAGGAAGGAAATTTCATTTTTTTCCTTTTCCACAAACTCAAGGGGTTCGGTCGAACCAAATGGTTCGACCGAACGTCATTATGGGTTCGGTCAAACACATATGTTTGGTCAAACCACTAGTTCGACCAAACCCCAACAAATAAAAAAAAATAAAAACATTGTCATTTTTACTTTTTCATTTCACTTTATTTTTTACGGTTGCTTTTTCCTAGTGCATAAAATGGCAAGAAACCATGATGCGCAAGCGAGCAAACTAACTTCATCTCTCCAGTGAACGCAAACTCAACTTCGTCTCTCCAAACTTCATCAACCCGACTTGCATATCGAGCACCAGGTATGTGAAATTTGAATTTTGTAGAGTTCAAAATGCATATGTTTGTTAAATTTCAAAACCCTAAATGCGAAATTTTTCAAATTTGTTGAATTCAAATTGCATTTGTTTGAATTTTTTTAAAGCGTTTTCAACATACACTATTTTGCTTCCACATTTCCCACATACATTTTTACAGGCACCTCAATTTATTTGAGGCATTATATCAAGCAGTTCATTAACAAATTTATTTGAGAAATTATATCAAATAGTTCATGATATAAAGTTTTGAGGGTGCATACAATGGAAACTTGGATAAAATTCTTCATATTTTTCCTTTGAGTCTTATGAAATTACTCCAAAAATGGTTGGTGAACTAAATGTATGAATCAAAGAATAAATTTAGAAGAAAGAAACTAGATTGTTTGAATGAAATGTATAATAAATTACCCCTTAAATTAAAATTCAAATTCAAATTAGCAAGTTGAATTTACCTCTCTTTATGATCATTTATTCTAATTCAAATCTTGAAATAATTTTGTTTTACTCTTAATTTATATATATATATATATATATATATATATATATATATATATATATATATATATATATATATATATATATATCTCATATATATATATATATTAGATGCTTAAATTTTTATGTCCTATGTGTAAATGAAATATGCCTTCCCATTTCAGCAATCAAAGCTATGGATAGCCTATAAAATAAAAAGCTACCTTGCTCCTAAATGGAAAGAACAAGTGAAACATATATAAGAACTTAATGGCATATGAAAACAAACAATATAAAGTTATGAAGTTCAAATAGAACCACAAGTTGTATCATTTGAATGTGGTTAGATTTGTTGGTACCATTAGATGCAACATGCATATAGTTCCCTTAACAATATGGACAAGTAGATTTGACAACTCAAATCATACATATTTTCTAATAGACTCTATCTCACTAGGAAGAAATCATTTGTAACATTAAAAATGTCCATCTCTACACATTTTTGGTGGTAGGTAGGTATTGCACAATAAGATAGAGGATGTAAATTGACTAAGACTTGGATAGTATTTTAAAAGGAATTTGAGGTGTGGAAGCACTTCCCATATTAACCTATCAAGAGATAAATATGCAAAATAGATTTAATTTTAGTTACAAGAAAAATGTATAAATTATAAATTTGTAACATAATTATGTACATGAGAAAATCCTCTTGGAAGAAAAATCCCACAACCAAAAACATGAACCCATTATATTATTTGATAATAATATCATTTACAATAAAATATTCATGTGCATACCCTTATAGTATTATCATCAACATGTGTATGGAATTAATTTCTAGTAGCATGATGAAATTACCTACAAAATCCATTATGCTTTCTCCATCCTCAAGCACCCATAAAATGGGAAGAATTTAGAGCCATGAAGCCAAATTATTGGTTTTACCAAGGCCATGAGCCAAAATAATGACCTAAAAATGGCACCAAATTTGGCACAAATTCCAACACCATATTCCTTGACTTGGTTTATAGGATGTATTTAGCAAATGCTTTACATCTTGTCAAAAAAATTCAAATCCTCCTCCTCATAACCGACACTCCATTTTTGACATATTCAAACCCATTATTTAAGCTGATCTTGATTATTTTCATAATTCTAATCAATATTCTAGTGTAACCCCCCTTTTTATTCTCTTATGTGTCATATAACATTTCATAAGTAATTCCCATCTTACAATTTCATACAATGCTCTTACAACTTCTTAAATATATAAAAGGGACAACCCTAGTTCAATTAGGATTATTTAATTATTATCACCTACATCCATTCATTACATGTTATTAGTTTTTAGTTGCACGCATTATTAGGAAATATGCATTGTTTAAGAAATTGAGGTATATTGCATGTTTAAGAGTGTTTACCTTGATCTTTTATCTAGTTAAATTAATATCCTTTAAAATCTTGTTTTATGGAGTTTTCATCTTAACTCTAATATGGCTAGCAAATAAAATGACGATTGAATCATTTTTTAATATAATAGCTAATGACAACCATATAAAGAGCCACATTAAAGAAGATGAAAAATAATGATCAAGACTATGATTTAGATACATATGTTGCTAAACAAGATATTTTCCTAAATTGATAATTACGTATTGATGCACCTCTCCACCCTAAATATCCTCACTCATTGGCTAGTAATTTATATAATGTATTAGGTGGCTATCCTTAGGGAATTAATACTATTCATAATATTACCACTCTAATGGATTTTAA
>VDFB02219697.1:0-28024 GCA_007258455.2 Sequoia sempervirens
ACTAAAATGATGTGTTCCATGAAGGTTTGTGTGGCTTTGATGGTCTTAATTTGGGGTTTATTGTTAATGCAAAATGATGTACACGATGAAGGTTTGTGTGGTTTTGGAGGTCTTAAATTGGGCTTGGTGGTGGGGGCTCTGCCCCTTGACCCCGCCCTGTATTGCGATAGGGAGTGCACCCAAGGCACTACCCCTTGACCCTCGCAAGGGGCACTACCCCTTGACCCCACTAGGGGCGCTGCCCCCAAACCCTCGCAAGGGGCATTGCCCCTTGACCCCGCTAGGGGCGTTGCCCCTCGAGCCCACTGGGGGCATTACCTTCAAACTCCCATTGAATTCATTTGATTTTCTAGGTACTCTCCACTATTTACCTTTAGTTTTACAAAAACAATTTACTATTTTCATTTTGTTTCAGACTATCAGTATCAGTGTATTGAGCATTCCACATGAGGATGCAATTTTGTATCTAATTTTCTTTCAAATCAATCAAATATAACAAGACTCAACTTGTTTCTTCTATGTACTCATTTTATTGACTCATTGGATGCATCTTTCATTGAATTTTGCAAAAAGAATGCGTTTTTAATGAAGTTTAAGCAATTTTTTAAGTTGTCGAGTTTTTTGTTGAGTTTTTTCCGTACTGTATTTTCTAGGCTTGGCAAGTTTTTGCAATTGGCGAGTTTTTCAACTATGCTTCCACCTATCCTGTTGCAAGAGCTTGTTGCACGGGTCATCAAACTCAAGACAACATTAGTGGAGGTAATGTTGAGAGTTTCGATGAAGTGCTCATAGGATTGTAGTAAGTTTTTCAGCATGATGACCACCATATCCTCTTCTTCCATCATGTGACCAATGGCCTCTAGTTGATCGTGAATGTCTTTAAATTTCATGAGGTGATCCTGCAAAGCCTTCTTGTCACCCATCATAATGGAGAACAACATATTTTTAAGGAAGAAAGCTCTACCCTTGTCTGAGGTCACATGCGGATCCTTCAAGTGTGCCCAAATCTCTACAGCAGTCTTGCCAAATGGTACTTTTGGAAGCATCTCATTAGTGACAGATAATTTGAGCAACATAACCACTTCATGCTTACGCTCATCGAACTTGTCCTGGTATTTGCTTGCAACTGTAGGATGAGTATATGTACCCATAACAATCAAATCTAGACAGCGGTACTCAAAAATGGTGAGCATCCTCTGCTTCCAAGTGTTGTAGTTTTTACCATTGAACCTCTGGCTACTTTCCAACATGATGTTGCTCAAAGATGCCATCCCCCCCATTTTCCAAAGGCTCAAAAAAAAGGTAATCAGCTGGCACAAATCCCACGATTTTGTAAAAAATCGTCAAAAACTATAGGCTCAGATTCCACGATTTTGTCCAAAAATTGAGAAAAAAAATGTTCTTTAGCTTCAGCCACAAATTTTTGAAAAATCTGTCAAAACCCCATGATATTCAGCAGAATGGGCACATGATTTTTTTTTTGTTAAAAAATCATCAAAAAATGCAAACTTGCCCAAAAACCCTAGGCACAAGTTGCAGAACAGGCACAAATTTTTCAAAAATCTGCCAAAAAATCAATCTGCAAACCCTAGCCGCGAGTTGCAAAAAACATCACAGAAAGGTTGTGATTTTTGCATAAAACCTAGGCAATTTTTAGCACCATAGGTCGCGATTTTTCCTAGGAGAGAAAAAAAACGTCACAAAAATCAACAAACTCAAGAAACAATGCCCATGGATTCAATCAAATCGTGCTCAGAAACTCTCCACAAATTTAGGAAAAGCCACAAAGAAAGTGTCTCACGCGTCGAAATACAAACGCCACGAATTTCCCAGACTCATGCGCCTAAAAAAACCCCGACGATGCAAAAAATTGCATGCAGAAAACAAAACTCAAGGGTTGCATGATTTACAGAGGTTGCCAAAGAAGAAAACTCACGAATAGGCGCGATTTGCTTCTAAAAAACCTTCACACGAAAAACAGAAAATCACAAAAAATGCAGTTGCGATTTTCTCAAAAAAACCTTCTGTAATTTCCAGTTGATAAAAACCCTTTTTTGCAAACTAAAAAACTTGGGATTTCTCCTTAAAAAAATCCGCGATTTTTAATAGCAAAAACCTCATGATTTAAACAGCAAAACTAAACCCTCGATGCTCAAAAAAAAATCCTTGTGATTTATAACAGTCGAGAAAACCCACAATTTTTATTAAAAAGGCAAAAACTTCTAAAAAAAAATTCCAAAATTTCTTAGGTAAAAGCCACGAGTTTTATTGCACAAAAAATTTGCCAAAAAATAACCTCTGCTCTAATACCATGAAATGGTAATTGATTATCGTATTAAACAAGTAGAGGAATACTCCTTTAAATAATAGATTACAAGACAATGTTTCTAAAAAGAAACAATCGTGAACTAAAGCGAAAACAAAAAGTTGCTTGAAAACTAACTGAAAGCAAACTAAGTTAACTGAAAGTAAACTAATGACTGACTAAAAACTAAGATAACCATTAAATATTACAGCATTACTTTAATAATAAGATGAATCAAGCACCATGCAAGATTCATGTCCAATAACCATGAATGTATGGTACTCACCATAGGTAAGACTCTTACAAAGGGTGTCAACATGAACGATGACTAAGTTGAATATGTGTACTCATGAATATTTGTAGAATCTACCACTATAGAAGTAGATGTAGAGAAAGAAAGACCAAGAGGGTCTGAAAATGCCCTAATGACATCTAAAGAAGGTGATGCAACTCCATAGGACCTATCATAAAAGAGAATATGAATGTCATTGATTGTGTTCTCCAAATCCACAGGATGGGACTCACAAAACAAACCTGATATATCTGCCAAGTATTCATCACATAGTTTTATCTGAAAGATTAATATAAAACCATTTCAAAGAATCATTCGAAATTGCAGATGAAGCAACACAAGATTCAAATGGAGGGACAAATGACAGAGATGAGATCGCAATGCATGTCATCTAAACTACACTCATCCCTGAATGATGTGTCCACAAAAAATGACTGGATATGAACATTTCATATATTTGTTGACACTGGATTAGACGAATCTAACAAACTAATGTGATTATCTTGAAAAAACTACTTCAATGCATCTGTATGCTTTAGGAAGCATTCATTTCGTCGTGATTTCTTCCCATAGTAACCACATTTGAACTTACATGATTTAGGAGGATTACAGAAAATACTCAATTGGAAAGGAGAGAGAAAGAGAGAGAGAAACATGACTAACTCCCCCAATACTACTCAATCATGAAACCAACAAAAGAAAATGTAAAATCACATGATTACCCCCCAAATTCATACAATCATGAGACTCCCCAGCAATTTATAAAGCAACCTCAAAGTTTTGTGCAAGGCCCTTCACTTGTTTGTAGGCTTCATCATTCATTGTATGGTCTCAAACAAGACCCCAAGGCTTGGTATGAGAAGATGGATAGCTTCTAGTTTCTACTACTATCATTCTGATCTAATAGTTTACAATCAAGGACATAGGGAGAATCTTTTAATACTTCTTTTGTGTGTGGATCATAGATGAAAGACTCGCCAAAAACTCAAAACCCCGTGAGTTTTTTTTCAAAACGAGTTTTTGGTGCAAGTACTCGCCTGGAAAAACTCAGAGTTTTTTAAAGAAAACTCGGCCTCTTAGCAAAAAGAAACCTACGGCCGGAATAAAGGCAATTTCAATTCATTTTTTACAGTTTGTGTGGTTTTGAAGGTCTTAATTTGGGCTTGGTGACGGGGGCTCCACCCCTCGACCCCACCTTGTATCGCGACAGGGAGCACGTCAAGGGCACTGCCTCCAAACCCCACAAGGGGCGTTGCCCCCAAACCCCCACAAGGGGCGCTACCCCTCAACCCCACTGGAGGCGTTGCCCCTAGACCCCCACAAGGGGCACTGCCCCTCGACCGCGCTAGGGGCGTTGCCCCCAGACCCCCACAAGGGATGCTACCCCTCGACCCGTTGAGGGAATTGCCCTCAAACTCCCATTGAATTCATTTGATTTTCTAGGTACTCTCCAAGTCCAAGTTTCCAAGTTTTCCTACAAGTCTTCATCTATAATATCGTCTAGTTCTACCTCTCCCCTAGTTTTCACTAGACATGGGAAAGAGGAAGATGTAAATTTGTAAAATATATTAATGTAGTATTTGCTTTCATTTTTACAAAAACAATTTGCTATTTTCATTTTGTTTCAAAATATTAACATCAACACATTCCACATGAGGATGCCATTTTGTACCCAATTTGCTTTCAAATCAATCAAATACAACTAGACTCAACTTGTTTCTTTTATGTACTCATTTATTGACTCATTGGATGCATCTTATCATTGAATTTTGCAAAAAAATTGCATTATTAATGAAATTTAAGCAATGTATTAAGTTGCCGAGTCTTTTCCAAACCAAGTTTTCCGGGCTTGCCGAGTACTTGCAATTGGCGAGTTTTTCAACTATGGTGTGGATGACTTCATTCTCACAAGTAGCTCCACCATGATCTAAGGTGTTTAGAGAGCATTGATGGAACAATTTGATATGATCGATCTTGGGCTTTTGCATTTCTTCCTTAGTTTTCAGGTTCTTCAAACTTTTGAGGGGATTTCCATTTTTTAGCAAAAGCATGTTCTTGATTTGTTTCAGAAATTTGGCATGGCTGATTGCAATCCTGCCCCCACTACATTTCATAGTAGATTTAAACACAACGATTGTATTTAACACGTAGGGGACCACTTTTGATAGTAGACTGATTAATTTCACATTATCCAAGGAAGAATACAAGAAACCAACATACTACTTAAAGTTTGCAAAAACTGAATCTTATGGAATACAAGGCATGGGGAGATCCCAATGAGTCTTCCTTTAGATTAAACCATTTGAAGGCAGGCATTATTTTTAAAATCACACATATGTCCAGCTGTCATTACTTTTCTAGTCATGCAACGCCTATGGTATTTACCATCATAAAAGGTGTAATGAGTGCAGAAAATATCCCATTGAATGACCAAACAAATGTAGACTTTCCCAAAAAATGTAGATTCAACAAGTACTCTTTTGTTTTGTTATATCCTTCATGCCAATCTTGTGAAAAAAAAAATCCAACCTAGAGTACCCTTCCTACTGTATCCTTGCGTTCATAAAAATTGAGGGATCTACCCGTTTTACAACTTGTAAACATGTGTTGGTCAATGGTATAAATGATTATTGGATAGCCAACCAAATGAATCAAGGTTGTCTAAAGCTTAAAAGTTAAAAGAGATAAGAAAATCGTATCTGCATTACAAAACATTTATAGGGAACCACAAGACACATATTTTAGATATTTCAATGGTATGAAAAGACCCATATTACTCCTAACCTTCCTTACTAATGGGACAGCTTTGCTGAAATTTAATAGGCAAAATTAGGTCTTCTTGAAGAATACAAAGAGAAGCATTGATTCACTTTCTCTCAAATTGCAAGAATTATCAATTACTTCAAAATTTCAAATAAAAGATATGTCAAGCTCTATTAGGTGGTCAGCTCATAAAATCAAGACAAATTTGTTAATAGGTTTAATGATCCCCAAAAGATCTGTCAAAGTTGTAATCATGGGGTTTAATGATCCCCAAAAGGTCTATGTAAGTTGCAATCTTGGGGTATCCATTGTCGTCTTTATCTTTAGCCTTTTAGGGTATAAGAAGAATTGACATTTTGAAACCCACAGAAATATGGCTATACATTTGGAGCTAGAGGGGGAGCTACCCCAATCTCTATGGTTTTAACAATGTCAACAAACATTGATCCTCTCTCTAGGTTATAGCTCTACAAAAAAATTAGTATTGGTCATATCACATCCTTTCCTTCAAGGTGAACAATTATTTAACAATCAGGCACTTGTGAATCATGTCTAAAAATGCATTGTATGCATGCTTCATTTATGTGTACGCAGGGTAGAAAAAGGCAATTTCTAACATGTGTATAGGGATGGGTTGCATCATCAAGATAAAGTGGAGAAGAAATTAATAACAGTATAAACGAGTTAGAAGCCTTGATTAGCCATGAAGTTCCAAAGAATCTAAAACAAAAAGAAGGAAAACAAGCAGCTCAAGGTCCTCACCACAGTTCTCATCATTGGTGCCATAACTCTGACAGGGCTTGACATATCAACCAAGAAGGTCTTCTGGCATCAATTCTTTTTAATTCCCTGTAAACTACTTATGGCATATGACAAATCCCTGTCTACTACAATGAAATGAAAACTTTTGAAAGATGCACAACGTAAATCCTAGATTTCTCAAGGAACTACAGTTGAGAGAAGATCACATTAATATACTTCTTCCAAACAATTCTTCTTTACCTCTCCTAAACTATCTTAAGCTATTTTCACTCATATTACATGAAAATGAAGTAGGTAAGAGCTAAGTCACATAATCATAATTCTTTGACTGAACAATTCATGGAAACCCTGACAAACATGACAAGCTTAAAAAGATTTATACATTGTGTTTGCTTCAGAGATAACAATTTTGGAGAAGAAAGGAATCATGAAAAGGATAGAAAATAAATACTTTACCCATCAATCTCAAGGAAAGAGGAAGCTCAGCTCTCAAGAGTTTTGAAGCATGAACCAAAATGTCTGGCTTCAAGTAAATATATGATTGTAAGGAAACTGCTCTAGTTCGGACCTGCACTTCCAATTGGTGGATCATTATATTCCATGGAGAAGCAGCCATATGCCTCATTACCCATATATCATTTAAGGAACTATTTTAAATATTTATCCTTAGATTTCATTCTGAACTCATATGCATTACTTTGTAAGACATGTATGTGCACAAAGCAATGATAAAACTAACATGAAACAACAGAAAAGTTATTCAAAGCATAGCTTTACATAAAAGTAACAAAAAGAGCATTAAAATAAGTGGTGCTTAACATTTCACTAGCCACAAGATATCCCTGGATAAATTTTATTTCAAGCATCCCTTTTATATGATCAGTAATCAAATATCCAATCTCATGGTGGATTATGATAATTGTTTATACATACCTCAAATGCTTCAGTCTTTAGTTTAAGAGTCAATGTACGCCCACGGAGACTTTCCTTCTCCATGTCTCTCGACAATGTCTCAGCAATATCATCTACAAGTTGAGACAGAAACAAGTAGAAAAACGTTAGAGTTTAAATGAAAAGGAGTAAAAAGCATCATGTTATATGCCTGGTTAAACTTGATTAGTTATCAGTGCTACCAAGGGATGAGACCTCTCACTTGCACAAGACATATCCTATCGAGCATATGACATCCTACCAAGCATGCCTCTTGATCTGTATATTAATAAACTATCACCCTATTCATTCATATTCACCTATCAGATTATATATTCTAGTTTATATTTCAGTATGTAAATATATTATATTTTCCAATTAAAGGGCTTATGTGTTGATGAACCATGCAATAGGAGGTTAATAATGCAATGAAGTTGCATTAACTTCTTATACTAGCTAGGCACTATGTGGTTAGTGTATATACTTTGATGTTGACAATGTACTGACATTTGACTAAGATATGCTTCTCTTCATACTATTATATGTGGATTGTATTGTAAGTATAAACTTGATCACTGCTTGTGATACAAAAGAGATGCTCGGAATCCCATCCTACATTGCAAGGATGGAGTCTTTCCATTATTGTGGTTGTGAACTATGACAAAAACTCTAATTCTCAAAAGCTGAAATGCATAAGCAGGCCATGATCAATGGCACTTGAAGAATAGGACTAGGTTTTGGATTGAAGTTCCTATCATATGTTTATCTTGATAGATTAAGTATTAATGAATAAAGTTGTTTGGTTAATTAAGGTTTTGTTTAAAGTGTAATGAAAATGATAGTCGTAAAAAAATAATAGTAACCAAGGGCACTTATTACAATTATCTCCCACACCAAGTAATTCTTTAGTCTTCCTTTGGAAAACATACACTACTACATCTTATGATTGTACCATTTCCTCACATGTTTACATTCTACATGGTATATCCTCTAGGAACTTAACCAATGCTTTCATTGATCATTTTCAATATTACTGGGGAAAGAGTTGCACTTGTCAAATTAGAACAATGTAAGAAAGGACATACTGAGACAATCAATGATCACATGCTTATCTTTCAAACTATCCTTATTAACACAAGATGTCAAACACCAAAGAAATGAGCTTCAACATTCATCACCATCAACATATATGCATCATGGCATCATAGATGATAGTTCTATGGGATGCAATGATTTGTGTGACTTTTATGGACCCTATTAAGATCGATCCATTACACCTAGGTACAATGACATTATTGGTTATTCTCTTCTTTATCAATATCCTCAATTTTTAGGCACTCCTTTGTAGTACAAAATTTTAGGGAAGGAAAATTATTACTACTAATATTCTCTATTTTTGCGAAGTTTTCATAGGTTGGGCTTTTCCTTCAATCATATGATAGACCCAATGGATGCCTATTGCATATGAGGGACTAAGGGAGCACATGCTTGTTCTAGATTGACTCAAATTCTAGAATTTAGAAAATATATATCCTTTTCATGACTACCATTTCTTCCACTTTTACTTTGGAATGCTTGATCATAGAGATTTGCACACAACAAAATGGGAGCAAAATGTAAAGGATAAAAGTGCATTCCCTACACTCTCACTCCTTTAGTTTATGCCACTTTGTATGCATGTAGTAAATCCATGGTCTTGGTACTTCATTTGGCACATTTGACACACTAGCTGACCCTAATCTTGAACTTATCACTCTAGTATGGTTAATCCATCATTATAGAAGAGAACAAGTGCTTTTCCTAGGGTTTTTGCTTCCCTAAACTAGGCTGAACCCATGTTCCTGTTGTCTCTTGAACATGATTGTCCTCACAATCTAGTCCTCCCAATTTGAATTTCAAATAACTTGCATTCCTAGGACAACTTTCCCAAAATATGACCATTACTTGTCAACTTGTGCACCAAAGTTCTTGAGTTGCATCTAGTGTTCCACGGAGTTTCTTGAAGGGGACGCGTCTCCGTGTGCGGGACGCGTCTCGGGGACGGGGGGACAAGGGGTCTAAGTTTGGGGACGGCGGGGGGACGGTGGCAGGGGGCGGTGGGGGGGTGGTGCTGATATACATATGGTACTTGAATAACTAGTTATAAAAAGATGTTTAAGAATAACATTTCAAATTAAACTTTGGAAAATTAGTAAAATTGCAAATACTAACATTTTAAACAATTGAATACTATTACTAAACGACTAAAAGTATATAAAATATTAAAATTTGCAAATGAAATTGTCGAATTTGAGATTTCTATTATATGAATATCGAAAATATGACATGTCACATCATAATATCATATCATAAAGATGATTACAATGAGTAGAATGATACATTGATATCAAAATAAGTACAAAATGCAAAACTGTAGTGAAGGGAGGCCTCTAATCATCCCCAAACTTACTCTTTCACTCACTCTTCTCACTGGTTTTCCTCTTCTTCACCTAGCTGTTGCAAAACATCAAATGGCATATGCGAGCAAAAAAATGAAGAATGAGAGTGTTTTGTTTAGCTTATGAATTTTAGAAGGGTCCCACCAGCCTTTAGGGTTCGGCCCAAGGCTTACATTCCAAGAAAATTGAAAGAAATTTTTTTTAAAATTGCTTTTTTGGACATCCCACCGCAGGGGATGCCTGGGTGTCTCCGAGACGCTTGAGGGACAGCTAGAAGTCCCCAAGACATCTCGGGGACGTCCAGGAGTCCCCGCTGTTTCCTCGGAGTTTCCCAAGTCCCGACAGCGGTGGGGGGACGGCGTGGGGATGTTTCTCAGCCGTCCCCAAGTCTCCGAAACGTCCGGGACGAGGGGACGGCTGAAATTTGGGGGGGGACGCATCCCCGTGGAACACTGGTTGCATCTAGGACTTGTATTAAGAACATGTCCTATTAGCAAGATGTTCTTTAATTGACATGGTTTGGCCCTTTGCTTTTGTTGAAATCTGGAACTTGCTCATGTGTCAGGGCTTGTGTTTGAGAAATTGGTGGCATTGAAAAAGCACCTTTGGGGGCTTGCTAAGAGGAAAGGCTTTTGATTTCTTTGACAGCAATCTAGCCTAGGGGCCAATATAAAAAGATTAAAACCATATCAAACAAAGATGCAAGAATGTTGATGCAACTAAGACTTAATTGAGATTGATGCAACAGCGACTTAGATGTAGATGCATGATGCTCATAAATGATGATTTCCTAAGACTTGTCTTTAAGAACAAGTCCTGTTATTTCACTTTCTATGTCCCAATTACTCATATCTTTGTTCATTTCAGATCTAAGTTTAATTAATTAGGGTTAGGCCCTAGATCTTTTATGTAGGGAGCACTTTGTTTCCCTACAAATATAAATATTTGTAGTCATCATCCCAAAATTAAAGAAACTCTTTTCCCTCCTTAGAAATATGTCCTCCTCCCCTCATCCCAAAAACTCAAAGAAATTGCTATTCCCTCCACTTTCCCAATTGTTTTTCTCTTTCACATCCCTCACTACATTCTTGTCTCATGTCCCTTTTTCGACAACCAAGGAACAAATTTTGCCACAACTTTTAGTTTATAGTTGTGTCCCTCCTTTCATACATGCTATGAGAATGTATTTAAAACCTAATTTAAGGTAAAAATGTATACAAGGAAAAAGAAAATCAAATTACTAAATGTCAAAAAGGAAATAGCAAGGCATGTGATGGATTCCAAAAAATGATGTGAAAAAGAATATAATAAGCAATGTGTTGGCTACCATGCCTTAACGGTGTTTACTAGCCACATTTATAAAAGAGAACCTTGTTTTTAGCTGTAAAAACATTATAAGGTTCTAGACAGCTAATTTAAAAAATATAAAAGGCATCATTTAATCTTTCATTTTAAAAAAAGAAAAGAAAAATAAATTATAAATAAGGTTCTTAATTCTCATTAAACTTTAAATAAAAAAGACAAACTTACAAATTCTTTCAAAAGATTTATAGAATTAAAGGTGCATTGAATACAATCAAATTTGAAGAAAATGAAAAAAAACTTTTACAATCATTTAAGAATGTTAGGCTTGGACAAAATTAAAAATTTGATACCCATTTTTTCTACCAATTAAGATGGAGAAATTTGAGGGACTACTTGCAGCAAAAAGGCTATTTTTTCCGTCCTTATATCATGAATTTTGAAAAATGCAACAAACAAATGATAAGATAATGCCTAGCATAAAATTTAAAATTCATTTAACCTGGGATCAATTTAAAAATATAAATCACAAGATTTAATAAATTCAACTATTGAGATTTACTGACATCCTCGCTATTAGGAACATATTCAACTTTGATGTCACAACTTGAAGGATTTTACTTTTTAGATCTACTTATAAGTTATATGCAATATAATTGGATGTTTAATTCCAGTACTAGAAAAAATCTTGTAGTTCATGTCAACAATACTCAGATAAACGCAATACCTGTGTAAGTTCATGAAGATATTCAATGCCTATCACAACCAATTTCAGATGGATTGATCTTGGGTCTATGCATCATTATTCTAAACATGTATCCCATTCAACCTCTGCTATTATGTCAAAGCCTTTCCAACAGGGGAGGGCATGTTATATACCTAATTAAACCTGAGTAGTTATCAATCGTTGCTATCAAGTGACACAAACTACCAGCTTGATGGTGAATTCCTATCAAAATGCCCTTTTATCCATATATAAATAACCTGTAACCCTATTCATTCATACTCACCTATCAGATTATATATCCTATTTTATGTTTCAATATGTCAATATGTTCTATTTTTATTATGTACCTAGAAAACTTGCTACACATTGAATGTAGCAGGATGCATATCTTGCTAAAGATTTGGCAATGAAACTGTAACTTGATTATTCCAATAAATCTCCACATTTGGAGAAAAATAAAAAATATTTAACTTTCGAATCAACCCTAGATAAATATTATTTCCTGGCCTCCGTTAGAATCTTAAGAATCTGCATATCAAAGGATATTTACAAAGCACATGATCATTTGTCTGGCAGTGGAAAAAAGGTTAGCTAGTGTTGTACCCCAAAATTAAAATTTTTGTTACACTTAGACATTTTGAAGAAATGAGTAAAAGTCTTGTTAAATTAGTCAAAAAGGTCAAAATTTGGGTGTGCATGTCTTGCATGAGGGGTTAAAACGCAAAATTTTCAAAATCTGACGATTTGGGTATGCTCAGAGCAGCTTAATCTACAAAACCCAGATCTCAGTTTTTCATCCCTACATTTTACGAAAACTGCTATTTTTAGAAATTTTCTAAAAATAGTAACTTTTTCTAGGTTTCTTTTGAAATGGATACTGGCAAAACTTTCTAAAAATAGAAAGTTGGTCCGTTAGGGTTCAAACTGATTTTGATTGGCTCAAAATACGTCCATATCAGGCTTGTGCAGTCAGAATCTCAAAATAATCAGTTTTGCCCTAGTGGGTCTATTTTGCTTTTTCAGAAGCATATCAGGTGCTTCGAGGTCATCAATGGGGGCCAGTCAGCTGCCAGGCGTCAGATTCAATATTCAGGCGTTCAACAGAAGGCGAGTTGGTGAGCAAGCACGAAGAACGAAGAAGGTTAAAATTGTGAAATTTTTCTAACACTAGTTGACTTGGGCGCCCCAGGAGAGAATAGGCGCCCATCTTTTTAGGGCACTAAAAGTTGAAATTAGAGTTTACGTTTCCAATCAAAGTTGCTCAGTTCTCTGTCAGCTCCGCAACGAATCCAACGGTGCAGTCATCAGATTATCCAGTCATCCGGGATTCAAGGCCAAACAGAGAGGTTTCACACAGAAGTCAAAATGAAGAACATGCAAATTATCAAAAAATGACTAAGTGTGAGAACTTTGGGCGCCCCTGGTGAAGAAGGGCGCCCAACTTTTTGGAGCACCTAACTCAGCAGTTAGGGTTTGAGAATATGCTCAATCTCTTCAGTATTCAGCCAGCTTCGCAACGCCTGTCTCCATCAAAGCATCCGACTACCCAATCTCCAGTAGATTCAGATCAAAGAGGAACATACATAATGAAGGTTTCAAACTTGAAGATGAAAATGAGATAAAAATGGCTAAGTCTGGAAGGTTTGGGCGCCCCAGGAGAGAAGAGGCGCCCAAGATTTCAAGGGGCAAAACAGATGAATTTGCATATGTGGCTCTAATATGATTTCTTCACAATTTATCAGGCTCTCCAACAAGATATCCAGCACGTCAATCGGAGGTTGCAATCGCCAGATACGAGAGGCTGAACATAGGGTGAAACAGGAGTGAAATTTCAGAATTCAGAAGCAAGGTAAAATTTTATGAAAAATGACTAAGTATAGTGAACTTGGGCGCCCCTGTTGAAGTGGGCGCCCAAGCTTTTGAAGGCCCAAACTCAACTGTTTGATGAAGTCTCTCCCAAAAGACCCCTCTTAAGATCTTCTCAGTTTCGCAACGAGCATAACCATCGGTCAATCCGATGCCCGGATCACCAAATTCGACAAGGTCATCTGTGAAAGAAGAGTTAATGAAGAAATTGAAGATCATAAAAATGGCTAACTCTAGACAAAATGGGTGCCCCTGGAGGAGAAAGGCTCCCATGAATTCGAAGGTTGAAATGAAGTTTTTAGCCAAAGACGCCTCCAGAACAATCTTCTCAAAAAGGATCAGGCTTCGCAATGAATCTTTCAACTCGCCTATCAGATTAGTCTGCAAGCCGGAAATCGAGGTCAAAATAGGGGGTCAAAGGTGTGAGAAAATGAAAATATCAAAAAATGACTAACACTGCTTGGAGTGGGCGCCCCTAGCCAAGAAGGGCGCCCAACTTCTCATGCCTTAGTAGAATTTCCAAGATTTTCAAAGTTTCAAAATTGCAAAGAGGAAGAAGGCGTCCAAGTTCAATGATCTAAGACTTTTAGGGTTTTGAAAATAAAAGCAAGAGAAAGCAAACCTAATTCAAACCCTAAGTCTATTTAACACCTCTCTTCAATGTAATTTTCATCATTTTTGTAGGTAGCATTCAAAGGAGAAAATTGGAGCAGCAAGATTGAAGAAGTTTTTCAAGATTCAAGAGCTCAGTTTGCTGGTTACTCATTAAATTTTTCAGAACAGCAACATAAAACCCTTGCTTTTTATGCTTTTTCATCCAGAAGATCAAATTTTTCAAGAAGAAAGGCCAAAGTTTTCAAATTTTCAGCCATTTGGGTCTTATCACCTCATTCTTCTAAAGAAATTTTCAAGAACTTCATCAAGTTGCAGCAGCTGCTTTTTATTTGCATGTCAGTGAAATCCTCAGTGCATTCAGTTTTCAATCCTCTGGGTCCTCTCAAATCAGTCTTCTGAAGAAAACCCATATCACAGCTTTTTTCAAAGCAAAGTTCAAATTATAGGGTTGGCTGCTTTTTCGATCAGCCATCTGTATTTTTCAAATCTGATCAATTGGGTCCATTTCTAATTATATTCTGAATAAAACCCAAGTGCCAGCGTTTTTCGTGAAAATTTGAAGAAATTAGGGTTTGCTGCTTTTTCAGTATAAATTCAAAATTTTCAAAAACGGATGATCTACGTTGTCTTGCGATGAAATTCTGAGCAAAACCCATATCTCAGAAAAAATTTCAAAAAATTTGTCCGTTGAAGCAAGAAAAATCAACATTCTAAAAATAGTAAGTTGCTCAAGACTTGTCTAAACCTAGGCAAGTTTACAGTCATTCTTCAAGGTTTCTGAAATGGAGTACACTCCCAATGTTTTCAAGATTGAATCAGCTCTCTATCATGATTACATCAAAACAGCTGAGACAGACTTACATCATATCAAGCCGATGTTTGATCTACACGCTTTGGAGAGCGCAGGCAACACTTCCATAAGAAACCTGGGACACTCTGGACTCCTCGCAGCAGCGTCTATTCCTATATCAGTTCAGAGTCTTGAGTTCGTAATCGCTTGCATCAAGCATTACAACCCGGCTACAAGGGAGATTCAATCAGTTGATAGTAGATTGATTTGCAGTCTAAAGCCTGATATGATCGAGAAGTGTTTTTCCATTCCCCCATGACCTGAAAGTGTTACTATCTCAAAGGGTGAATGTGAAAGGATATAGGACATGCACAAGGAAAAATACAACAAGAAGATTGTACTGAAGTGAATGAAAGAAAAACATAAGACTCTGCCAAGTCACACTTCCATGATGTCAGCAAAGTTTGAAAAGGCAGCCAATGAGGTCGAAGATTTCCTGAGATCTATTGCAGATGGTGAAGATATTCTAGAAAAGCGGTGTTTTGCTATTGATGGCATAGATACACCGAACCGGGACACAATTTCTAATTTTCTAGCGGATGTGATCGAGCTTTAAAGCGGCTTTCTTCTAGAGGCTTTCTTTTAGAAGCTTTCTTCCGCTTTTTTTCTATTCTTGGAACAATTCTTATCCATTCTTTGAGAAAAGAAAGAAGATAAATGTAATAGTTGGCGTTTCCCGCTTTTTCTGCTTTCTTAGCTATTAGATGTTATCTTCTTTCTAGATTTAGAAATAAAGCTTGCTTGCTGAGCAAGCCCTAGATTGTGAAAGCAAGGAGATTTTAGGGTTCCCTACTCCTCTGCTTATCTATAAATAAGAGTCTTTGCTCATTAGTTTTCTTTAACCATGCTAGTGATAACAAAACGTTGAGCCTATTGTGCCTTCTATTTGTTATTCAAGTGTTGTTCAATTGTTTTATGATAGCCAATTGTTGAGTCTCTTTTAGCCAACGAGAAGTTATTGTAATTGTTGTTCGTATTGTGTAAGAACAAGGTTGCAAGCCTCTTTAGCTGCAATTTCTTGTTCCAGGCATGTTAAAAGTAAGTTTTGTTCCAGAAGTTTGAGTAATAAAATTATGAGCCTCCTTTGCCTTGATATAACATCTCAAATTTCTGTTATTTGTGTTCTACTTTTATGATCTTGATTTCAGCTTACATTGAAGTGTGTAGATGTTTGTTGAGAAAGAGTTTATTGAAGTATTTTGTCAGAGAATCCACCTTGTTCATTTCTAGTTTCTCTTGCTCTGTGTATTACTTGAGAAGTTAGAAATGTCTTTAGTTTAAGTTAGTTGTAGTTGAAGTTCTTAAATCAGAAAATCTGCTGCGGCATTTGTGTTTAATAAACCTTGTGCTCTAAGCTGATCAAAAAGATAGGCAACTTAGTTCTTAGTTTACTTTCTTTCAACACCATCAGCAAGAGGGAGCTTCCCCTCCTAATTTGAAGAGCAGTTTATCTGTGCATAGCTGTCCGTTTCAAATACGCATTCCAGAGGTGCGAATTTAAACGCCAACAGCTAGATATTGCAAATCAGCAGCATTACAGACATGCCTACATGGTAAGTGGACCTTGCAATCTAGCAAAGGAAAAAGTTTGAAAGACTTGAGCTTGTCACAACCTAATCCATGACAACCAATAGGAGATTACATAGTCTCATCCATGCCAGTTACCCATTCTTGGTAGCCAGCCAAAATGATATCAGTAATTTCAGGAAACCCTAAAACAATATGTAGAATATTTACAAAGACCCTGGCATCAACAAGGTACAAGCAGTCTTGCAAGTGAATTGACTGACCATAACAATGTAAATTATGAGAAACTAAAGATGTTCTGTGGTAGATCATACACAATGCCTTTTAAGGAGGCTGTATACCTATGGACCATCAAATTCATCCTGTTTCACCAGACTCTAAAAGTTTGCCGCAACTTGCTGTGTGCCCAGAATACAACATCATTTTTTGAAACATGAGTGCTGCATACATGGTGCTATGGTATTACTAGAATTTTTTGGTCAGTTTCAAAGCTGCTCCTATAGTAATACAGATAATAGCTGTCAGAAAACTTGACAAGTGTGATGTTGTTGAACGACAGAAGTCACTAGTTATAGAAAAATATCTAATATGTAGCAACAACTATCTGTCTTACCAATTAAAGCAAGGGATAAACTTGATTGATGGACATCTACTAGATCTCCACTTCAAAGTCCCTATTATTTAAAATGCAGAGCATATTATGTTCATTAGATTTCTAAAAGTAACATGAGCAATGCATAACTAAAATTTATACCAAATGTGTTTACCTAAATGAAAAGATAGAAGACCAGTGTAGCTTTTAATATAGAAAACGGTTCAGGCAAATAATACAAAATAAACAACCACAATTTCAAAAGAAACAAAAATATTTGTTTCATTACAATAGTTCATAACCAAAAGGATGCTTACCACCAGTATTAATAGAAGGAATAAATTATAAATCAATACTGACCCAGTTTCTTAAAAAGCTCAATTTCATTATTAGTAGCCCGAAAGGTGCGTTCAGTGCTTATACTCTTCCGATGTTCCTCTTGTGGAGATTCTACTCCACCCAAACCTAACCCAACGGACAGGAAGAAATCTGCAATAAAAATGCAAACAAAATGAGACGATGCAATTCATCTTTTATCAGCAAAAACTGAAATATTTATTTATGTTAATATTCTGAAGTACAATCATCAACACATCCTGCCAATCAAGTTCCAAATGATATTTCTGATGAGCATTAAAGCTAGCTATACCCTCAAATTGCATTACATTACCACACTACAAAAGTTGATGCAAAATGCACATTTTGCATGTCTAGAATGATTGCAGAGCTTGGTCCAGACATAGATAGACATTAAATGACAATTAGCTATAAGTTTGTAGCAATGAGACTTAAAAAAAAAAAAATTAAAATGGTGTGCTTTTCTACTTTTCCAGAGTTGATCTGATGGAAATTGTCCAGTCTGTTAAAGGAAACAAAACAAGAGTAATCATTTTTTCAATTTGTTGCTGGATCTACCGTCTTCAGTCTGTTTGGAGCACAAAAAGCTGATATGTAAGATCTGTAGATTGGATTTGAGAGTAGGAGCATATGTCCACTCAATATGTCAAACTTTTAGAAATGAAAATAGACTGGCAAAAGCATATGACCTCAACAAAATATAGACTATCCTCATTAAAGACAGAGAGCACTATGACTTTAAATATCTACTCTATTATGAGATTAAAAGAACATTTTCCCATCTATTATGATATTCCCTAGTCAAGATCATAGATGGAATACTTGCAGATTATTTACCACCAAGTTTCCCCTGTTTTAACTCTCAACTCTGCTGTGCCGAGTTTTCCGCAAGTATGAACCAAGTTTTGTGCGAATTGCAGACAAGTACAGGCAAGTCAGAGGGTTAAACTTGCCCTGTACAAACAGACATCTGAGGCGCAGAAAAAACACTTCCACACTAAAAACAAACTATATGCATATGGGTTTGGATGCAAGAGAAGATCCATTTGATAATTATTAATATGATGACTAAATCCCAATCTCTAGAGAGTATATTCTATGAGATTCCAGCTGCATTTTTCTAATGCTTTGGAAAGATCTAATTCGATCATCAAACCTAGGTTGTACTATGAGAGGAGAGGGTGGATACGTTTTAGAACATCTTGTCTATTATCTAGAACATAGTTCACATACACAAACTCAGCTTGAACTCAGCAGATCAAACAAATTCCAAAATTTGTGCCTTTTCCTATCCAAACACTTCCCCAAAGTTTTATAGTCATTTGATACATATTCTAACTGTATTTACTATTTGGCATTAAAAAAAAAAAGAAATTAAAGTATTTTTTTAAGGTGTGGGTTGGAAACCGTTCCTCTAATGCAAGCATTGCAGGCAATCTTGGACAAGGAGGTCAGGAGGTTGATGCAAGTACTTGGAGCTTCAGAGGGAGTCACATCATCATGAAGATTTGTTGTAATGTATATTTCTCTAAGACAGAGAAATTTGAGGTGAAAGCCCTTGTAGTGTATATTTCTTTGAGACGAAGAAATATGAGGTGCAAGCCCTTGTTCATCTCTGAGACTAAGTTGTGTTTCTTTCCACACATGGGAGTAGCCATTGTGGACGTCATGTTGAGAGACTCCATGACAACATCACGTTGAGAAACTCCGTGATGAACCCTTGTACATCTCTGAGACTAAGATGTGTTTCTTTCTGCACATGGGAGTAGCCATTGTGGACGTCATGTTGAGAGACTCCATGACGACATCACGTTGAGAGTCCCCGTGATGAAGCCTTCTACATCTCTAAGACTGAGATGTGTTTTCCACAAATGGGTGTAGCCATTGTGGGCATCATGTTGAGAGACTCCATGATGAACTCTTGTACATCTCTGAGACTAAGATGTGGTTTTCCACAAATCGGTGTAGCCATTGTGAGTGTCATGTTGAGAGACTCCATGACAAGGATATCTGGAAAATAGCTCCCTAGCTAAGAGGGAGTGTTAGTGTTGTAGCAGCGGGAGATATTTTCTCCTAATTATATCTTGCTCAAGGCAGGCCGGCCTTCATCTTTTATAAATAAAATATATTTGCTCTAGGTCGGCCCTAGAGAGAAGGCCACCTAGTTTAGTATTTATAGAGGATGGAGTCCTCTCATTTTATCATCAATTCATTCAACTTCAATTCGCACTATTCAGCAGCAGTTCGCCTTCTAAGGAGCAGATTCGATTCTTAAAGGAAGTGTCATCATTTGTGATTCACTTCAAGGAGAAGTGTATCTATTCATTGTATTAGACTCAGCCTTATCTAAGGCCTGATTCCGTATGCAGTTTCTGCACTTATTCATTTGATATATAAGAGATCATTTTTGCTGGGTTTTTCTCCCTCGAGTAGGAGGGTTTTGCACTTAGTAAAATATTGTGTTCATTGTCTCTAAGTTGTGTTTTCTACTTATTGCATTTCTGATCTAAAAACTAACAGTTACCAAGTTTCCATCAAGTTTTGCCAAGTCCAAGTATATGAATTACGAACTATGGTCTAGATCACCTCATTTCTTATATACAAAGAGCAAAGTGTACTGTATTGTTCCTTATCTTTTCAATGCTGCACGGGGATAGAGGATAATTTAATGATTTGTGGTTTTCATAAAGAGTTTCATCACTTCTAATTTTCTTAGCATTGTAATCACGCCTAAGAAAGGACAATAGTTAAATTAGGCCTGCCTCCGAGGGTGTAGGCAGATTGGCAAAGCTTGGTTTGATCTTGAGCTCTTTCATGATATCAAAGCCTGATGGAATCAAAAACTTTAAAATGTAGGTAAAATTAAAATATTGTTGATTATGAGGGTTAATATTTTTATTAGGAGCAATAGATGTGTCTTAAATCTGATCATAGGTGCTGCTATAAATAAGAAATATAACTTATATATGACTGAAAATGAGATGGAGATCTGTCATAGGATGATAAGAACGAGAGTTGGCACAGCAAATACCTTGGGAAACCATTATGGGAAAAAAACCAGCAAGAAATGTGATCCTCCATTGTGCTATTCCAAAAATAATATGTCAAATACAATAATCTCATCTACCCATCTGATGTAGCACTATCCTCTTATAATTCAGAGAAAAAAGAAGCTAGTACACACCTCCAAAACCTGTCATTGATCCATCCTCCTAGAAAAAACAAAATAAAGCTATGTTACCGGTTTGTCCCAGTAACCTCGCGGTTTGGGTCTGATCTGTTTCAGTTTCAGATAGTGGTCCAATCCGAGCAAGGTCCGACCATGGTACAAGATTTGGCTTGTCGGTTCAGCTCGGATGACATCAGGAGAATTTGCCACGAATTTGGATGTTTTTTCTTCACATTATGTTACAAGGTTCACAAATTTTTTAAAAACCTAAATAAAGCACTAGAATTTGTCTGTCTTGCAAAAAATTGTCTGGATTTCTATTGCAATAGCAAAAGGAATAAAGGCGGCATAGAATTGGTTGAAAGTCTCATGCCATTTCTCTTTCCACCTAGAGCTTCAAGTCTTCAAGGCTTTCCTACTACAGAGTCTTGTGGGGTCGAAGCTTTGAGGCTTCATTATCAATGAAAATAATAAATTCCCTACCCAACTGTTAGGATAGGGCTATATTCAATTTTAAAATGTTTATTTATTTTTTAATATTAGCATTTACTAGTTTAATTATTAAACTGTTGAAATGAAGTCACTTCACGCACTTGCGGAGGCTAGGGCTTTCTGTAATAAGCCTAGACAGTGGCGTGAGGGAGGGAATTGAGCAGGAGATATCCAAAAGAATAAGTTTGACGGCCCTTCTCAAAGCTTTAGAAATGTGCTTGGATTGATGGGGGAGGTTTTGGATGCGAACCAAGAACGGAAGGAGGGGGTAATCGTTGTTGACTAGGCAAGGAAGGGCTCCCACAATTTTATCCCTAGCGTTAATCGTGTGGCTCGGCCTATCCAATGTGCTAGCACTCCCTTGATAGTCACCTTCAGAGAGGAAATCAGGGGTGAAGTGGCTGAGAATGAAACATATTTTGCAAAGATGGGTCTAGTTGGGTGATTTCGAGGGTTTTGGCCGAGCCTTTCTAAATTGCATCAATGGATTTCAAACACATGGTGCCCCATTTTGGAGGGTGATATTCAAATTTACCCCTGCATACGGGGTTTTTTTGTGGTAGTATTTGACAATGTTCGGGATAGGCATACAATCCTCTACGACTATCAATGGAGTTATGAACAACACCTTCTCATGCTAAAAGCTTGGCATCCTTCCTTCAATCCTGTTACTAAATCTTTCGATGCTACTCCAATCTAGGTAAGACTTTTGAATCTTCCTTTACAATTTTGGTTTGAATCTTGTTTTGAAGCTATAGGAAATGCACTGGGGAAGTTTTGGGGAGTGGATGAGAGCTCATCATATTTTATGCATACCACATATGCTCATATTCTGGTGGAGATGGATGTAACCAAGGATCTCCTAGAAGAAATCTCTCTAAAAACCGCAAGCGGGTGTTGGAATCAACTGCTAGATTTTGAAGGATTACCCTTTCGCTGCCTAAGATTTTACACTAGGCATTTGTTGCTCAATGCTCAATGCGTAAATCAAAAAGCCAGACCACGTGGTGGAAAGATGTGTCCCCCCATCATTATTCGATGGAGAAAGAAGATTCTTGCCAGACCACTAAAACCTTTGTTGCTACCACAAAGCAATCCAGCGAGAATGCCAATCATAAGGTTACTCCAAGTAAATCTCATACCACTCAAAGGGACACCGATGATTCTACTCCTATGGGGAGGAGAAGCGTTAAGGCTGCCAAAGTCCCAAAGTCAAATGAGTTGTTGATGGATCAATCAACGTGCACAACAAATTTGTCTAATAAGGGAGGGCAAAGACTCGTAGAGAAATTAGAAGTTGGGAATACTAAAGTTTCTGAGGATAACTAGAGTCTAGACAATGATGCAAAGAAAAAGAAAGAAAAATGAGGTAATGTTCAACATGCACCTCCGCTTCCACACCAAATGTGGAATAAAATCATAGATGTTGTGGTATTCTAAGGACTAATATGCTTTCCATTTTGTAGCCCGTTTATGGGTTTTGGTTTGAATTTGTGGAAATGAAGTCCCCCCTTTGTGATCTCATCTAGCGTAGGCCAACCTAAATTTCCCACTCCAATTTAAAAGGGTGTGGCCCTTCATAGCCACTTTTACCAATTAAAAGAAAACATTTACTAATTTAAATATTTTATTTAAAATATATAATTAGTAATATATTTAAATTTTTTAAATATATTAATGAATATTAATATGTTATAATTATAGTCAAGTTAATACTAATATTTAAATATTTTATTTAAAATATATAATTATTAATATATTTAGTTTTTTTGAACTATATTAATGAATATTAATATGTCATAATTATAGTCACATTAATATTAATATTTAAATATTTTATTTATAATATTTAATTATTAATATGTTTAATATATTAATTTTTTTAAATATATTAATGAATATTAATATGTGTTAGTGTTTCAATTCACACCTCTGGAGTGCGGATTGGAAACAGACAGCTATGCACAGTTACACTGCTCTTCGAATTAGGAGGGGAAGCTCCCTCTTTGCTGATTATGCGTAAAAAGAAATACTAAACTAATTGCTTTTTTTTTAATCTCATCTGAGAGCACAAGGTTATAAAACTCTTTGCATTGCAGCTGAGGTTTTCTTTGGTTTCGTAACTTCAACTACAACTAAGCCTATTCTAATGACGCTTCTAACTTCTCAAGTAAATTCAGAGCAAGAGAGTTTAGAAGTAAACAGGGAATGATCGATTAACACAAAGCTTAAACAAACTTGTTTCCAAAACACATCCAAAGACTCATTGTACTTTTGGATGTAAGCTGAAATAAAGATTATGAAAGCAAAACATGAAACAATTACACTGAAAGATTTTGAGACCGTGGATCAAAGCAAGGTAGGCATAAGATTTATTGCCTCAAATTCCAACAATAATAACACATTTGGGACCATAGATTGTAGCTAAAATAGGCATACAATTTACGATCAAACCAAATTACACTTACAAAGTTGAACATATACCGAATAACAAAGTAGCAGGCCAAAATAAGCTCAGCATTTTGTTATCACAAGCACAGTTAAAAATAAATAGGCAAGGCTGCCCTTATTTTATACACAAACAAGGAGTAGGGAACCCTAAAATCTCCTTGTGTTTACAACTAGTCTTGCCAACATGCAAGATTTATTTCTAAGACTAAACAAAAGATAACTAATGACTATTTATTTGCTAACATCAATTAACTGACTCAACTAAAAGAAAGGCTCCAACTTCACAATTGATTTTTCCAAAGAATAGATATGCATAAAAGAGAATAGCCAATTAACTTGGAAAAGGCATAATTTAATTGCTGCCATTCCCTTGAGTTCTATTCCTGGAAAACATTGCATGCTCCAACTAGTGTCTCACTGATTGATAACTCTGGCGGATTTGCAACTGGAGTGATGACTTTTGTTTCTTCTACAGTTTTATGCTTCTGATGCTTCTCTTGAGTTTTCAATGGAAGAGTATTGTATGATGAAAACCATGAAGTTTGATTGTGAACATGCCTATATTCGGACAAGTTCTGCACAAATGCTAAAAATAGCTTCATTGATTTTTCTTCATAAAATAGCAGATTTTTTTGGAAAAAAGTTGAGGTTTGGGTTTTGTAGACAATGTCATTCTAAAGAGACCCAGATCATTCGTTTTTGAAAAAAATGATTTTTTCAAGAACATTCAAGATCCCCTAAAAAGTAGAAGCCACGAAGCAAATTTTCCGAAAAAATCTAAGATATGGGTTTTGTAAATATTCATGTGTTGAAAAGACCCAGATTGTCATTTTTTCGAAAAACTAAGTTTTTTCCAAAAAAGATAGATCTTCTGAAAAGTGGAAGCTACAGAGGTAAATTTTTCGAAAAAAGCCGAGGTCTGGGTTTTTTAGAGAATCTTATTATGAAGAAACCCACATCATCAGATTTTGAAAAATCTAAGAATTTCTTGAACATGCATGATTTCCTAGAAAATAGAAGCCAAAGAAGCAGTAGAAAAAAATTTCAATCTTGAAGAACAATGAAAAAGAAGTAGACCCAGATCGATGAAAGTTGAAAATCTTGACCTCCTATTCCTGAAAAAGTGATACCCTAGAAAAACAGATTATGGAAAAGTGTTCTTCTGTGCAACCAGAACTCGAATCTATGAAGAACTCTGAAAACGCCCTTCGTTTGATCCTCCAAATTCTGTTGAAAAGAAAATTGTGTTTCTTCCTCTTGAAGCTAACCTGCAAAATAATGAAGAATGGACACCCAAGGCCTTTTAAATAAAATTTGGAAGCAAACAAGCACTTCACTTCAAAAACCCTAAAATTTAGGAGCCATCATGCAAAAATATATAACTTCGTTTGCATCAACACGGAGATTTTTTGAAATTTTTAAATTTTGCTTGATGAAACGCCTTCGTTTGATCTTTGATTTCGAACGTCTGATAGATCCTATGAACTGGCTGATAGACTCGTTGAAGAGCGTGATCAAATCTAAGAAGAATCTCCTGGAGGCTGCAAACCCTAAAAAGTGGTTTTGAGGGCTTGAAATCTTGGGCACCCCTGGCCAACAAGGCACTTTAGTTTGCCAAACTTCCATTTTTTAATGATTTTCAATTTCTCAAATTTGTCTCCCATGCTTCGTTCTCTATTCGATATGCAATTGTCGGTGATTGATGAATCTTCTAGTTAGGCTGAGATATTCATTGGAAAGCCTAAAGAAATTTGAAAAGATTAACCATTTTTGCAAGCCCTAAAAGCTGCTTCAGAAGGCTCAAAACCCTAGGCGCCCTTGGCTGACTCGGGCGCCCATGTGTGCCAAAGATAGACATTTTTTTGTCTTTTTTTATGATTTTCAATTTCTCCCTCTAACAAAACACCTCAATTTGATCCACAATTCTGGTCATTTGACTAATCCTGAGAACCTGCTGACAAATTCATTGGAGAGCCTAATCAACTCTAAGAAGGACCTCTTGGAAGTCGTGAAACCTAAAAAATTGCATTTGATGGTTCAAAATGTGGGGTGCCCCTAGCTAGCAGGGGCGCTTTTCTTCACCAGACTTAGTCAAATTTTGAGTTTCTAGATTTTCCTTTGACTTTCTTCATTTTTAGTTTGATCTTCGTTTCTGGGAGTTTTATAGATCTCGTGAACTAGATGTTGGACTCGTTGGAAATCCTGCTCAAATCTGGAAAGAACCCATTTGAAGCTGCAAACCCTAAAAGCACTTTTGACTGCTTGAAATCTTGGGCGCCCCTGGCTAACAAGGGTGCTTTTCTGCTCCAGACAACTATTTTCCGATGATTTTCAACCTTCTCGTGCTTTGTGTTCACCACCTTCGTCGACCGTCATTGCTAACGCGCTGATCGTGTTTATCGTTGCGTGTGCGTAAGCTGCGAAAGCTGAAAAATTGGCTAAGGCATTGACTACCAGGTTCCTCCCTTGAAATAAGGCGCTTTTCTTTTCCAGTGTTGAATATTTTTTGCAATTTTCAACTTTTCGAAACCCCCTCCTTCGTTCATTGTTTTTTGAGCATCTTTCACCGTAGATTGATCTGTGCAGCATTTGAGACTTCGATTCTGACACCTGGCAGCTAGCCATCCTCCATTTATGACCTCGAAGGTCCTAATTTTCTTCTGAAAAAGCGAAATAGACACACCAGAGAAAAATTGACCTTTTGACAATTCTAACTAGACCAGGGTGATCAAGACGTAAAATCAACCAATCAAAATCAATTTGGGCCCTTTCTACAAAGATTCTATTTTTAGCCATTTTTTTTCTAAAAACTAGGGGCCAACATGCAAATTTCAAAATTTTCCAAAATTTTGTGAGCTTCCTTTTGACAATAAACCAAGAAAAACCCTATGGTCCACTTATTTTTCAGAAATTTTTGAAAATAGAAAATTGCTATTTTTATAAATTTTGACCCTTTTTGACTTTTGACGACCATTTTTACAAGATTTTAACCATTTTACAAAATGCCTTAATGAAACAAAAAAAATTAATTTTGGGTACAACAATATGTTATAATTATAGTCACATTACTATTGGTATATATTATATTTAATTTATTGCAGAAAAACCTTATATATGTAATTTTTATATGTTTTTGGATGGACAGCCCAAAAATGAACCCAACCCCAAAAAAGAAATGACTGAACACAGGAACCAAACCATCAAACCCGGATCCAAATCTGAACCAGAACCAATAACTTAGGAATAAAGCAAGACAAAGCTCCAATTGCTTTACAAATGAGCACCCCAAGCTTAAGCGCCCAATTAAAGCAAATAAAGTGGGTTCAAAGCAAAAGCCACTTCCCAAGAATATCTTGCTTTAAAAACAAACTTGATTTGAAAGTTAAAGGAAACTTGACCCCCACAAAACTAGGAATTGTAACTTTTCAACTTCCCAAATTGTAGTGCCGCCTTTGAGATGGCTTGGTCAGCTTATACTATCATTTTAAATGATTTTACACCTCAAGCCAAGAGTTGGAAGAATCTTATGGGTCCTCACGGAAATCATTAAAACATACAACACTAAAATATTGCTATGTCTAAATAGTGTCTCAACATTACAATAATATCCAGCATAATTCCTGGGACTTGCAAGGTGTGCAACACACCTAGTCCTAACAAATATCACCTTATCATATAAGAGGGATTTATATATCATATGTGGAATACTATTTAGACCAGAAGATTAAAAATAATCTACCATTATTTGTAACTACTGTATACAGCCCTCTAACTCCTTTTGTAGGATTTTTAGACCACAAACCATATTTCCACAAGTCATTGAAAAGAAAGAGTTAGAAGCTTTTGACAAACTATTGCCATTTAAGACAACACACACACAAAAGAAATCCTTATAGGTCATGTGGACTTCCATTCATAGTCCTTTTTCAAATGCTTCACAATATAGAATTTGTGGTGATCATTCAATGGTTCCTTAAGGTTTTTCTCTTTCATTATAAAGCATCTTAAAATTGGCTTTGTTCCATGTGTATGCATCCCCTGATCTGAGTGATGTCCCAAACATCCGGGGACTTGAGGACTTGGAGGTGATGTCCCTTCCCTATTCCCCTTTTTTAAAGGTTTTTGAAATGTCACTAAAACATACCCTAGAAAGAGGGATGTCCCACTTTTTTTAGTGTTTTGGGGACTTCGTGGCATCCCCTAGCTGTCCCTTCAATGTCCCAACATTCCTAGCTGTCACCAAGACTTTAGGGTCTTCCCAACATCAAACACATTAAGAACAGCATAGAAAATTTAAAACATTCTAACATGAATAAAACACTAAAAGTAGGACCTACCAAAGCCCCCCAACCCAAAAATCTTTAAAAGCATATGCCATTGTTGTTTTATATTCACCAAAATAGAAGAGGAAGAGGAGCAGTTTCCAAGATATCAGTCTAATGATGACTCCAATTTTCGAGCTTGTTGCTCAATGTACCAATGTATGTTGTAACATTTATTTATTTGTCATCTCTCAATGGAAACCATGTTTGTCAATGATTATGGGTCTGTTAGATGGATAATAGAAGCAATGCATTGTTATCATA
>VDFB02219698.1:0-25436 GCA_007258455.2 Sequoia sempervirens
CCCCTCATGACATAAAGCCTCCTTTAGAATATTGGAGACTTTGTGATGATGGCACGGTGATCTTTGATTCCCCCCAATCTGAATGTCCTTCTTCCTCATGAACAACCCTTACATGATACCAATGAAAAGGATGTTAGGATCCCCTTGGGTCCTCTTCCTCCTTCAATCCATGAAAAGGGTGAATCTAGTAAATGCAAACAACCTTACAAGTTGAAAAAACTAAAGTTTCCTCTCCATCCACCACCTGAATGTGAAAGGAAATTGCAAATCCTTCTAAACAAAAAAATCATTTTATTACTACCTATGAATAGGCTGTTAATTTATCCTAAAGATGCTAATGTTCCACATTGTGCATATCATCGTGTTCTAGGATGTAGAAGCAATGAGTGTCACCAATCGAAATAAATACTAAGCAATTATCATTTTGATGGCGATAATTGCTATCCAATAAATCCATAAACCATTATCAATTCACCTCATCATGCAATAATTGTAGAATCTTCAATTCTCACTATTGCATGACCTTTCCCATCATCTATCTTGGCTGATTCTTTCCTTGCACTCAGTGGGGGAAAGAAGTAGATAGCCTTGTCCTAGTAATGCATTTTTCATTGTACCTTAGCTTCATTATTCACCTTCCACTTATACCAATTGAGATTGGAAGGTAGATGACTTGCTTGATGGCTGACTTGCATTTGCATTACTAGTATTTTTATTTTCTTTTATATGTGTGTATCGTGTTCCCCCATAACATGACGTTTGATGTTCTCCTCTCTTTGTAACATTCCTCTATGTGTACCTTCATTCTTCTATGTGTCGTACATTTCTTTTTCCTTTCAATTTTGTTTTCTATTTTCCTTTTGGGGATGACACAGAGCATTGAGATACCCTATGTCTCTTCCATGTTGACCCAAAAGGTCTTCCCATTTTCTTTTTCGCTTTCACTTGTGTTTTCCTTTTGGGGATGATGCAAGGCATTAACACTGCAATGTCTCTCTCATGTTGATCAAAAATATTTTTCATTCTCTTTCACCTTGTCATTTTCTTTTGCTTGTTTTTTCCTTTTGGGGATGATGCAAAGCATTGAGATAGTAATGTCTCTTCCAAATTGACCCAAAATAGATCTTTTCTTTCTTTCTTTTTGCTCTCTTTGTGTCATTCTTCTTGTTCTATGTGTATTTGGGTAATGATGATAGTTTCAAGATCTTTAATAAAACATTGCAACAATGAACATACTAACCCCAAATCCATAGATCACTTATGTGTTTGGTGTGTTCCTTTTTGTGGGAAACTCCTCTTTTTGTTGTTCCTTTTTCATGACATAGCCTTACTCAAAAATGTATGACCTGGAATAGAGGTTTTCCAAGTTGGATCACAAGTCATGTTTTTGTTTGCATTTTTCCTTCGCTACTTTAAAGTAATTTCTCATAGAACAATGTGTAGCAATTTCTTTAATGTGGGGGCATACATTAGCATAATTCATTTTGCATTTTTCTTTCTTCTTGGTTCTTAGTGCAACCTTGTTACTTTATATGATGTGTTTGTCACTTTATGGATGACATTGGGTGTGATGTATTTCATGAGCATGATCTATCTTAGCATATTGTATTCCTATTGGTGGCTTGATGTGATACATTGCATCCCCTAAGTTGTAAATTTTCTATTCTTTGATTGGTCCTCTCTGGGAGAAATTAGACACAATGTTCCCTAAGTTGTAGAACTTGCATGAATTTAACAACACTCCTTTGAACATTCTTTTTCATGTTGCATTTTTCATTTACATGGCCACCTTGCATAGCACAACTTGCATGTTTGTAGTGCCATCATATTTTTTCATGAGTTCTAAGCATACAAATCTTTGATTGTCTCATGAAGCACTAAACAACATTGTCCTTTGTGGTTCCTTATTAAAGTTAAAACAAGGTATAATTTTAGTATGGTTGAGTGGGAAGCCCATTCTGAGGAATAACTTTTCCCCATAGCCACCTTGTGGATTTCTCACCCCCCGAACAACTAGAAGTTTTATGGCCCTAAAATGAGTATGTTGATTTCTCACCCCGCAGTTAACCAGAAGTTCTATGGCCCCAGAGTGAGTATGTTGTGGATTTCTCACCCTGTGGACAACCAAAAGTTTTGTGGCCCCAGAGTGAGTATACTCAGGCCTCTCACTTGACAGAAAACAATGTGTTCCATCACCCTAGAGTGAGTACAAATTTCTTGTTTCAAAAAAAGATCATATATTTGATCCATAATGACCTGGAGAAATGATCAAAGCTTTATTTCATTATTTCCATGTGTGTTCCTTTGTGTTTATGTTTGGTTTTCCACCGGATCATGATCCTGGGGGCTTGATCATCCCTCTTTATTATTGTTGTTTCATCTTACTAGCATGAGTTCATTTGGATCCCTCTCGATGTGCATGTTGGGCTACTTTAGTGTGTGCTTGAAGCAAGTCCATCCTCACACTAAAGTGGGGGCTTAATGTGTCACCAAAAAATGTATAGTTGACATTTTTGTGCTCACTTGATTCTTTCTTATGGACTTTGGCTTGAGTTTTCCTACATTTAATGTTGTAATGTGGTTAACACATTCACATTAATTCTTGGACCCTTGAGAATCATTAAGACTTCTAGGATGTCTTGTAAAAGTGTTGTGAAGTTTTGTAAGCCACTTTCACACTTTTCTAGGACCCTTTCATTATAATTCACTTAAATACCTCTTTTTATCACTTACTAAGTCTTATTTCAAATTGTTGCAAAGAGTTGTAACAAACTATCACACTTTTCTAAACTTGTCATCACTAAATCAACCCTTTCTCATGTTTAAATGACCCCTTAATGCACTTTTCAGCCCTACTTAAGTATATTTTTGAGGATATTCCTGTTAGACCTTATTTAATGCATTTTAATTTCCAAAACCCAGTGAAATTTCCCTGGTGGGACTAAGTCGCCACCTAGGGTGACTTGGTCCCACTAGGCACAAAAATAAAATAATTTTAATTTCTTGGTGGGATTTTATTCTCTTACCCTTGAGGTTAGCCTATGATGTGTTATTTTCAAGAAATAATAGAAAATCAAGTATAAATAAAGGGTTTTCCCCTCATTTTGCATATCCTAATTCATCCAACATTCAAGCATTCATTCACTTAATCATTCTAAAGAATTCAAGCACTCTAAGCATCATCAAGTCATCCATTGGAGCACTTCATTGCATATCTTTAGATTTACACATGAAGGGTTTGGTAAGTTTATGACATTGCATGTTGTTTATGGGTATGTACAAGATCATGATGGGCCAAAAAGTGGTGATATGATGGGAATGTGTAGGGTATGTGGCTGATGAATTTGTTTTACCAAAAACTGATGAAACGAGAAGGGTTTTTAAAGGATATTCTCATCTTTCCACAAATATAAATTATTCTTTAATTTGAATTTAATAAATAATTATTATTCATTTTCTATTTGAATTATGACTAAAGTCCTGATTGATAGGTTGTTTGAAAAAAATCTATAGCTTTCAAATGGTATCACATTTTTTGAATCTAAAACATGTGTTGCATTCTATGCTTTGCATACTATAGGATTTAAAAAAGGAAAAATGAATTTCATGAAGTTTTGACCAAGTTAAGGTGGTCAGACATATGAGTTTTTATATTTTTTAAAATTTGTAATAAAAAATTCATAATTAATTATTTACTTGGAAAAAAATTACAAAAAAATATGCATCACATCAAGACATGAGTCCTCTACTTATATCTAAAATATTATAAAAAAATATTATCATTTTATTATGGTTAGGGTGGTTAGACAGACACCTACTTATTTTTTCCCTGAAATTTAAGTACTACTACATTGAAATTTCAAATTTCTGCCTAATACATATATATTTTTTAAATAAACCTATTAGTTTAGAAACTAAATTCAATTTGCTACAGATTCTATTCTTACATATTTTTAAAATAATATATATAACTTATTCAAATTTTTACGTCAAGTTGCCTAACTCTAATTTTTCTAAAATTTTTGCCACTTAAGGGTCTGTTTTTTCCATGATGATCCTACACATACCCTTATTTATCATTCTCTTCTCATTTCATTTCATTTCATATGTTTTTATTACAAAAGTGGGGTTTGACTAAGGAAAACCCCTTTACTCTAACCCTTAACCCTTTTCCCCCTCTTTGCATGGGTGTTTGCAGGTCTTGTATGTAGATTTTTCAAAGAGGAAAGTGTCAAAAAGGTGTTGGAAAGTAATCAAAGTCAATAAAACCCTAATTTCAAAGCTTGTAGACCTCTTTCAGCCTATTTTCTGCAAATTCGGGATTAGATATCTATTAAAAAGGAAGTTCAGAACGAAAGCTATAGAATCCTATCCCAAAATTCCAAAAATTCCCATGTGGACTAAGTCGCCATCTATAGTGAAGTAGTCCCACTGCTAGGCCAACAAATTGATTTTTACATTTGTAAGTACCCATTTGGAAGATTCCCATTTCAACAGATTTCCCTGAAATTGGAGTAAGCTGCTTAGCTTTTTGTAAGTTTCCCAGTCAACTCTATAGGATTCTAGAGCCTCTCTACATTAGACTTCAAGTTTTATGTGCACCTCTCCAGTTTTGTTCAATTCTATCATTGTTTACTTGCATTCTTAGGTGTTTTTGCATAAAACACTATGTTTTCCAACACTTTGCATTTCTTAGGTTTTGCATTAGTAATCATCTTTTCTTTTAAAATTTATACATTTAGACATCATATTTAGGCATATTGCATCTATCATTAAATTAATCTTGAGTGTATGCATTAGCATTTTGGGTCCATTTCTCTCTTTAGAGAAGCCTTGGGCACCCAAAATCATTGTTCATAGTTAGAAATTCCTAAAGGGTTATGACCCAAAGATTCAATATGTATAGACATATTTTGTGACATTTATGAGCTAGGGCTTAGTACCTTGCCCAAGGACTTGAAACCTTAGGATTTTGATTAGATAATTGATTGGATCATAATTGTTGAGGAAGCCAAACATGACTATGAACAAGAAAATGAGCTCTCAAAATAGCAAGGGTGTTGACCTTATTGAAAAAGATCAAGAGTTTTCCCAAAGAATGGATAAGGATGTTTCTGAGAATGAATGTCGGCATAACAGTATGGATGATGTTATTTTTCATACTTGTAAATAATGCTGATATATTTTTAAAAGATGATAACTAGGGTAGTAAAGATGAAAATTTTGATTACCCTCATGAGGAATACAAACATTTTTGTGAGGAAAATTTGAAGGCACCCTTTATTCTTGAGGAATATGATTGTGTCAATACTCATAAATTTTCCCCCTCACTAGTAGATAAATAGATTGATGTGATAGACTCTTGTAAAGTAATTCAACTACTTCAAGATTGCATCTTGATGGTATGACTGGTGATGAATTTTAGGACAAGAATGTCTATATTGAGAATCTAGAGCCTGAATTTAATGATGGAATGGGTAGTGCTAGTAATCAGGGTCCTGTTTCTAAATATTTACATCAAGGAGAAGCGAGATGTACAAATTTTATGGAAGAGATGGACATGATTGTTTTTAACTATACCATAGAAAAAAGGAAACTTTCTTGATTTGGGGAATAATTGATGATTAATTGGACTTAATGAGGCCTTGATTTAGTGTTGTGAGGTGTTTTACACATCCACATTAGGTCTTGGACCCTTGCAAATTCATTAAATGATGTCTTAAAGAGGTGTTGTAAAGTGTTGTAAAATCCATGTACTTTGATACTATTTACTACTATTGTTTGCTTTTATTTGTTAGTGTGATATTGGATTGTGTTGGTGATGGATTCATCGTTTTGGTGTGTGTGGTTGTGTAGTTTAATTGATTGCTACAATTGATATTATTATTATGATACTCTATATGTAGAGTTTGGATTATTTTATTATGCAATGTTTTCTCTCGAATGTTTTATATGTCAATGTGATAATTCTATGATCATATGATTAGAATTATGTGTTACTTTATAATGCAAATGTTTAGTAATTAGTACGATGCAGTAGTTTAGTATAATGTTATCTTATGATCTATTTGGATTAGGAATGTTAGTTGCTATTGACATTGTAATTGTTAGAGTAGATTAGGTGAGAGGACAGGGTAGCATCACTCGTTCACGAGTGCCCTGCTACACTGCGATTCCTTCTCACGGTAGGATGTTGATTTTATATATATATGTATACATGTGCTGTTTGACGTTTGCTTAGATGCAGGATTGCAGGAATAAGTCTCGATTCCACCTGCTTCGGCAGGACAGGGCGAGCAATAAACTAGCCCAACGGGTAAAAATGTTGAAAAAGGGAGTAGGTTTGGAAGCGTCCCCGTCCCAAGTCATTGTCTGTTGTGAGTCACGTTATGACTGTGGTTTTCATTTTCGTTGTTTGTGTAATTTGTTTTGTTGAAGTATTCATTTGATCTAATAGTTCATGTTTATTTAATTAACCTTATTTTATATGAGATTGGTTTAAGGTTGTTTAGTTGTTTGATTTAACTGTGTTAGTTGAATATTAAATTTAAATATATTATAAATTAAAAAGTAATTTAATTTATTAAAAAAAAAAAAGTAAATAATTATTCTAAATTAATAATGTTGACAATAATTAAATTAAATAATTATTGTTGAAGATAATTAAATAATAACTTTTATTAATATTAATTTAGCATAGATAATATCTTGCTTAAATAAATTATTTTAAATTAAAACTGTAGATAAATTTGTGCTTTTAAAAGCTGAAAAAGGACCAATAGGAAGCAGACTTTTTGAGAAAAGAAAGCAGGGAAGCTTTATTGAGTTTTATTTTGTTTTATTATTATTTTTATGAGAAGATTATTCTCACACAGAACTTCTACTCTGTTGTTCTGGGATCTAAAAAGGAAAAATAAAAAGAAAAATAGAAGAAAAGAATTTTTGGGGGGGATTGTAAATTTTTGGAGAAAAATAATTGATTTGAAGATAGGTGAATTCGAAAAGAGAGCTCCAGGAGGGATCAAAAAAGGATCGGCAGGAGGAATTCGAAAGGAGCTTTCAGAAGGATTCTTCTTCAGACGAAGGACTCCAGGTTCTTCTTTTTGCTATTTATTATTATTTTATTGTGCTTGAATAATACCTATTGGCTATGTATTGAAAATTTTATAAAAAAAGAAGATTTGTGATTTGAAAATTTATTGGTATGAAACCCTTGAATTGCTGTAGGGAGTTTTAGTAAAAATCATTTTGACTGAAGATTGAATTTGCATGTCAGATCTATATTTGGTTATTGAAAATTATTTTGTTATTATACTGAATATTCGTGCCCAAATTCATTTGTGTATGATACTGAACAAATTGTTATTTTATTTTAAAACCCTTCGAAATTTATTCAATAAATTTTGGTTGTGAAAAATTATGGATTGGAAAGAAAATAAATTTGTGATTGTGTTGAAGTTACTTTGAAAAGAAAATTATTTTACTATGAATTGAAATTCATATGTCTAATTTCTTCTTAAATCTGTTGAGAGAAAACCATTCTCTGTTGAATCACTTATTCACATATATACATGTTTATGCTTTGATTTTATTATATATATATATTTATATATATATATAATATATATAATATATGATTATGTTTTATGCAACAATTATATTATTCTGTGAAAAGTTGTGATCATGTGTTCTCTGTTTCCGTGCCTGTATTGGTTTAAATTTTTGATAAATAAATTATAATACATTTCGTATTTCGAATTCCATATTTTATGTTTCTTTTTGAAAAACGAAATTTTAATTAAATTAAAATTATATGAAATTTAGTTTTGTTTTAAAAAATATATTAAATTTTGGGTTGGGGGGCGGCCGGGGCCATTACCCCTACGACACCAGGGCTGTATCTGCCTGACCACAAAGTAAAACATACTGTGACCAAAGAAATTTCTTTGAGCTGACAAACAGACTGCATCTTAGAGCTACTGTCATAAGCCCGTAATTTTGAATAATACCCACCTGACCGGCAGCTTATTTGTTATGAATTCTTGTTTGTTTATTAGGATATTTCAATTTGTTTTATATTCGGTTAAATTACGTTTTATATTTAATCTTGGTTGGGAATTGTTTTATGGAATTATATATAATTTAATATATAATTATTATATATATTATTATATATATTATTTAATATAAATATATATATATATATTTATTATTTATTTATTAAGTTTTAATTCGAATTTTATTTTTATATATATTATTCGAATATGGGTGATTCGAATTCGTTTTATAAAATAATTTTTGCAAGATGGTTATATTAATCATATTAAATAATTATTTTATATATATATGTATGAGTTATTTGGTAAGATATTATATGGAGTTTTGTTTTTATATATTTGATTTTATAATATATATATCGGATGGTCATTTATGTTATAGTTTTGAAATAAATTTATTATTGTACAAGATATTATATTATAGTTTAATTGAAGTAATTGGAAGTATACTTTGTGATTATTATTAAATTGATTAGTAAAAATCAAAAGATGCAATGTTATAGTGTAATTTTATGAATTGAAAATATTTGGTGTGTTTTGGATTTAGTCAAACTTCTTCGAGTATTGGTTTAGGAAGTTGGTGAAATTTGTCGTGCTTGTAGTTTGTTTGGCGTAGTCTTTGGGTTATGTACTTTTGTGATTGTTCGTTATGTCTAATTTGACCCTTCCTTATTTCGGATTTGGGTCATGAGGGAAAACCCTAGAGTTAACTTATTCAGTTATAGGAGTCTAAGTTGTGTTTAGGACTTCCAGAGGCGGGGATATTGTTATTTGTGTTCGATCTTGTATTTTGATGTTGTCCATATGTTTTGGCTTCAGTTGTGGTATTGATGTATACTTGGATCGTATCGGTTATGAATGTCATACATGTGATTTTGGGCGAGGGGGTTGTGCCTCGCGATTGAGCCATTGTTGGTTCAGTTTTTCCTTGTTGATATAATCCTGTGAGTTGGATATTCTTGTGCTAGAGTGTCTAGAGAGAGTGGCTCTAGTGGGGGCCGGCGCACAAAGGGGCTGTCAGGGTAACCCACGTAGAGTTAGTTTAATCAGTGATAACTTAAGTAATAAACCACGGGTGGGGATCAAACACTAATAAGATAATTGTGAAGCCTCGTCTGCCTGTTAGTGCTATCACAGACTAAAGGGGACTGAGAAGGCCGTGGTTGGCATGGTCATTACCTTGTCCTCACGAAAGGTCAATGACTCCGCATGAGTGACCCTATGGAGCGGCGCCTTGAGATAGGCCGTCTGGAGAACCATAGATGGAAGCGGCACCTTAACTGGGTTGTCTGGAGAATCCATATAGAGATGGAGGCGGCACCTTGTAATAGGTTGTTTGGAGAATCCATGTGAAACCATGCGATGACACTCTACTCTAACATTCTGTTTGTGTTGATTTACTGAAGTCCTCTGGAAGTGTTTTATTGATTTGTCTTTGGACATGGTTGGATGTAGTACATGATATTATGTCTTGAGTTCGTTATTATGTTTGGAGTTTCTTTGATGTTGTGAGTGTGACTTGTTATGTTCAGAAGTGTTTTGTTGTTGTTCTTTTGGATTTGCCATTGTTGTGTTCTATGTGGTCTCTGGTGTTAAGTTATTCTTCTTGGAGTTAGTCTTTGTTTTGTTAGTCGTACTTGGTCGGGGACCCTTCCTTGCCTACTCTCAGCACGGGGGTGGTTGGGTGGAACGTGCTTCACACCCCGTTGGGTTTCCCTTTCTATCGCAGGTGTATTTTCATTGCAGGGCTTTTGGAGGATGTTGATGCTCTAGTTATTCTTATGTACCAGATAGTTGTATATACTTCAGTTGTAATGTATTTCATGTTTTTATTGATGTATCGTCTCCCACATGTGATGGGGTGACCTTGATGTAATTCGTATATGTAATTATTGAGATGTACCTTCAGTCTATTGTATTTTATTATTATTTGGGATGTAATGTATATTCGAGCCATGATTTGATTCAGGAGCAATCACTTGTTGGATATGTTATGTAGTATCTATCAAAATATGTAACACTTTATATCTTTATCATCACATGTGTTATTATATGTACTTATGTCATGAATGTAGTTATTGTTCAATGGATATGTAAATGATGAAATGAGAATGAATGGATATATGTAACTGTTATCTATGGTTTAATTTATTTTCATGTTATGGGTTAGAATAGTCATGTCACTTCGTGTACCCCTTTGGAACAAGTTGTGTCTCTTATTATATTGTTATGTTGTACTACTTAAGTATGTTATTATATTCTTTTAAAAAAAAAAAAAATTGTTCCATTGTTTTAAGTTCCTTTGGGGTTCGCACGGCGGGGCGTGACAGCTTGGTATCAGAGCCAAGGTTGCTAACGCTAGGTCCTCTGGGTAGTTGTGTCCGTTATGCAACCTTTGCGTAACTCTTGATCTTACATAACTTTAATCATTGTGCAGGATCATGCCTCGAGGTAGAGGTCGTGGCCAAAGAAGAGGCCGAGGTGGTGGTCATAGAGTCAACCGCCGAAGTCCGTCACCGCCAAGCATTCATGGTTCAATGCACGAGGAACGACTAAGTCCTCAACGCAATGCATCAGGTGGTGGACAAAATCAGGGACAACCTGGTTTGGATGGACAATTGCAACACATTCTTGGAGAGATTCTTGGTCATTTGGGACCTAGGCAGGATGAGGTGCAACAGGTTGAGAGAGAGAGGGAGAGATCACCGAGGCACAGGGATACAGAAGTGGTTCAGGATGCAGTCATAGCAGGCCATATGAGAGATCTAATGCGAACACACCCTCCTACTTTTGATGGTTCTGGAGGAGGTTTGGAGGCTGAGACGTGGCTAATTGACTTAGAGCGATGCTTTGCAATGCACCCCTATGGTAGCAATACCAAGGCTCGGTGTGCAGTTATGCACTTGCGAGGTTTCGCGTCTACTTGGTGGCGTCTTGAAGAACAAAAGTTACACCTTGATATTAGTATAGTCACATGGGAGTTGTTTTTAGACAGGTTCAGGGCTCGTTTCCTCTCAGATCATTGGAGGCAACGCAGGGCTGATGAGTTCCATGACCTTAGGCAGTTGTCAATGTCAGTAGAGCAGTATGAGCGACGCTTCTATGAGTTGAAGCAGTATGCAGGCATCAGTCACGATGAAGGGATGTTAGTACAACATTTTGTTCGAGGCTTAAATGCCCAAATTAGTGGTGGTGTGAGAGTCTTCCAGCCGAAGACAATGGAAGTAGCGGTCGAGAAGGCTCGGTTGGTTGAAGAAAATCTAGCTATGGCACTAGGAGGACATATAGGAGGTCAGATGGGTAATACACCAGTTTCAGATGTTGTTTCTCTTGGAGGTCCAGTCTTGGCTGCAGGGTCTTCTAAAGGTCATCAGGAAACCGCTAAGGGTGAACAACAACAACGCTCTCCGTTTCAACAGGGAAATAGATCGCAGAATAGGAAATTTCGGAGTTGGCAGCGTAATAGGCCTGATCGTTTGATGCAGCCGGCACAAAGTATACAGTCAGCACCGTCACAGGGCAGCTTTCAACAATCGAGTGCACCAGTTGGAGTCAGAGGCTTTGGGCAGAACATAGGTTGTTTCTCATGTGGGCAGCATGGTCATATTGCGAGGAAGTGCCCTCAAGGGAACACTACAGGTTTTAGTCAGGCACCAGTCGCTTCTGAGCCGACAGTAGGTGATGCGAGTAGAGCTTATCATGTGTTTGCGGGCTCTGCAGGACCCAAGTGATGAACTTTGGTGTCATAGGATAATGCATTTCATTTTAGTGAGGATTATTTGTTTTGTTTAGTTACTGGCTTCCAGGAGTAAGCCATATTCTAGGGGGGAGGATGTAATACCCCCATGTTTTTGAGACTATTTACTACTATTGTTTGCTTTTATTTGTTAGTGTGATACTGGATTGTGTTGGTGATGGATTCATCGTTTTGGTGTGTGTGGTTGTGTAGTTTAATTGATTGCTACAATTGATATTATTATTATGATACTCTATATGTAGAGTTTGGATTATTTTACTATGCAATGTTTTCTCTCGAATGTTTTATATGTCAATGTGATAATTCTATGATCATATGATTAGAATTATGTGTTACTTTATAATGCAAATGTTTAGTAATTAGTATGATGCAGTAGTTTAGTATAATGTTATCTTATGATCTATTTGGATTAGAAATGTTAGTTACTATTGACATTGTAATTGTTAGAGTAGATTAGGTGAGAGGACAGGTAGCATCACTCGTTCATGAGTGCCCTGCTACACTGCGATTCCTTCTCACGGTAGGATGTTGAGTTATATATATATGTATACATGTGCTGTTTGACGTTTGCTTGGATGCAGGATTGCAGGAATAAGTCTCGATTCCACCTGCTTCGGCAGGACAGGGCGAGCAATAAACTAGCCCAACGGGTAAAAATGTTGAAAAAGGGAGTAGGTTTGGAAGCGTCCCCGTCCCAAGTCGTCGTCTGTTGTGAGTCACGTTATGACTATGGTTTTCATTCTCGTTGTTTGTGTAGGTTGTTTTGTTGAGATATTCAGTTGATTATGGGTCATGTTTATTTAATTAACCTTATTTTATATGATAATGGATTAAGGTTGTTTAGTTGTTTGATTTAATTGTGTGTTAGTTAAATGGTTAAATTTAAATTTATTATAAATTTAAAGGTGATTCAATTTATTTAAAAGAACTTAAATAATTATTTTTAATTAATAATGTTGATAATAATTAAATTAAATAAATATTGTTAAAGATAATTAAATAATATCTTTTTGTTAAAATTAAATTTAGCAAATCTTGCATAGATAATAGCTTGTCTAAATAAATTATTTTAATTACAAACTGTAGATAAATTTGTGCTTTTAAAAGCTGAAAAGGACCAATAGGAAGCAGGCTTTTTGAGAAAAGAAAGCAGGGAAGCTTTATTGAGTTTTATTTTGATTTATTATTATTTTTATGGAAAGATTATTCTCACAGACAGAAAACCTCTACTCTGTTGTTCTGGGATCTGGAAAGGAAAAATAAAAGAAAAAGAAAAGAAAAGAGTTTGTGTTGAAAAACTTTGGAGAAAATAATTGATTGGAAGATAGGAATTCAAAAGAGAGCTCGTGAGGGACCAAAAGGATCGCACGAGGGAATTCGAAAAGAAGCTTTCTGTATGATTCTTCTTCGCATTTGCTGGACTCCGTGTTCTTCTTTGCTATTTATTATTATTTTATTGTGCTTTGAATAATACCTATTGGCTATGTATTGTGCAAAAAGCTTATAAAAAAAGAAGATTTGTGATTTGAAAATTTACGGTATAAAACCCCTTGAATCTCATTGTGAGGGAGTCTAGTAAAAAAAAATTATTTTGATCAAGATTGAACTTGCATGTCAGCCACATTTGGTTATTGAAAATTATTTTGTTATTATGTTAATATTCATACTCCAAATTCATTTGTGTATGATACTGAACAAATTGTTATTTTATTTTAAAACCCTTCGAAATTTATTCAATAAATTTTGGTTGTGAAAAATTATGGATTGGAAAGAAAATAAATTTGTGATTGTGTTGAAGTTTACTTTGAAAAGAAAATTATTTTACTATGAATTGAAATTCATATGTCTAATTTCTTCTTAAATCTGTTGAGAGAAAACCATTCTTTGTTGAATCACTTATTCACATATATACATGTTTATGCTTTGATTTTATTATATATATATATTTATATATATATAATATATATAATATATGATTATGTTTTATGCAACAATTATATTATTCTGTGAAAAGTTGTGATCATGTGTTCTCTGTTTCCGTGCCTGTATTGGTTTAAATTTTTGATAAATAAATTATAATACATTTCGTATTTCGAATTCCATATTTTATGTTTCTTTTTGAAAAACGAAATTTTAATTAAATTAAAATTATATGAAATTTAGTTTTGTTTTAAAAAATATACAAATTTTGGGTTAGGGGACTACCGAGGTCGCACCATCGCTACGGAGGGCCGCTGTATCGCAGCCATCGCCGTCGCTGCAAGACAGCAGCCTGGCGTCGCTGGCGCAGGGGCCTCGGCTGTGGTCACAGATCGGCAGCGCCGGCCAAATTGGCCGACCGTGGTATTGCTGTACCACAGCCTCTAAATGTCATATAGAATTCTTGTTTTGTTTCTTAGGTTATTTCAATTTGTTAATATTCATTTAAATTCGTTTTATATTTAATTCGGATTCGAATTGTTTATAAATTTATATATATATATATATATAATTTAATATATAATTATTATATATATTGTTTAATATATATATATATATATATATATATATATATATATGTTATGTTATTATTTATTTATTAAGTTTTAATTCAAATTTTATTTTTATATATATTATTCGAATTTGGGTGATTCGAATTCGTTTTAAAAATAATTTTTTTTCAAGATGGTTATATTAATCATATTAAATGATTATTTTATATATATTTGTATGAGTTATTTGGTAAGACATTATGTGGAGGTTGTTTTTATATATTTGATTTTATAATATATATATCGGATGGTCATATTATGTTATAGTTTTGAAATAAATTTATTGTTGTTCAAGATATTATATTATAGTTTAATTGAAGTAATTGGAGATATACTTTGTGATTATTATTAAATTGATTAGTAAAAAAGTAAAAGATGCAATGTTATAGGGTAATTTTACGAATTGAAAGTATTTTGTGTGTTTTGGATTTAGTCGAACTTCTTCGAGTATTGGTTTAGGAAGTTGGTAAAATTTGTCATGCTTGTAGTTTGTTTGGCGTAGTCTTTGGGTTATGTACTTTTGTGATGGTTCATTATGTCTAATCTGATCTTTCCTTATTTCGGTTTTGGGTCATGAGGGAAAACCCTAGAGTTATCTTATTCAGTTATAGGAGTCTAAGTCGTGTTTAGGACTTCCAGAGGCGGGGATATTGTATTTATGTTCGATCTTGTATTTTGATGTTGTCCATATGTTTTGGCTACGGATGTGGTATTGATGTATACTTGGATCGTACCGGTTATGAATGTCATACATGTGATTTTGGGCGAGAGGGTTGTGCCTCGCGATTGCGCCATTGTTGGTTCAGTTTTTCCTTGTTGATATAATCCTGTGAGTTGGATATTCTTGTGCTAGAGTGTCTAGAGAGAGTGGCTCTAGTGGGGGCCGGCGCACAAAGGGGCTGTCAGGGTAACCCACATAGAGTTAGATTAATAAGTGATAACTTAAATAATAAACCACGGGTGGGGATCAAACACTAATAAGATAATTGTGAAGCCTCATCCGCCTGTTAGTGCTATCACAGACTAAAGGGGACTGAGAAGGCCGTGGTTGGCATGGTCATTACCTTGTCCTCACGAAAGGTCAATGACTCCGCATGAGTGACCCTATGGAGCGGCGCCTTGAGATAGGCCGTCTGGAGAACCATAGATGGAAGCGGCACCTTAACTTGGATGTCTGGAGAATCCATGTAGAGATGGAGGCGGCACCTTGTAATAGGTTGTCTGGAGAATCCATGTGAAACCATGCGATGACACTCTACTCTAACATTCTGTTTGTGTTGATTTACTGAAGTCCTCTGGAAGTGTTTTATTGATTTGTCTTTGGACATGGTTGGATGTAGTACATGATATTATGTCTTGAGTTCGATATTATGTTTGGAGTTTCTTTGATGTTGTGAGTGTGACTTGTTGTTATGTTCATCAGTGGTTTGTGTTGTGTCTTTTGGAATTGTCTTTGTAGAGTATTCAGTGGTCTTTGGTGTTAAGTTGTCTTCTTGAGATTAGTCTTTGTTTTGTTAGTCGTGCTTGGTCGGGGACCCTTCCTTGTCTACTCTCAGCACGGGGGTGGTTGGGTGGAACGTGCTTCGCACCCCGTTGGGTTTCCCTTTTTCTTTTGCAGGTGTATTTTCATTGCAGGGCTTTTGGAAGATGTTGATGATTCAATTATTCTTATGTACCAGATAGTTGTATATACTTTAGTTGTAATGTATTTAATATTTTTATTGATGTATCGTCTCCCACGTGTGATGGGGTGACCTCGATGTAATTTGGATATGTAGTTATTGAGATGTATCTTCAGTTATTTGTATTTCATTATTATTTGGGATGTGATGTATATTCAGGCCCTGTATGTATTCAAGAATTGTCACTTGTAACAATTGGTTACGTTATGTTGTATCTATCGAAATATGCAACACTTTATATCTTTATCATCTCATGTGTTATCATATGTACTTATGTCTTGAATGTAGTTATTGTTCAATGGATATGTAAATGATGAAGTGAGAATGAATGGATATATGTAACTGTGTAATTATGGTTTAATTTATTATCGTGTTATGGGTTAGAATAGTCATGTCACTTCGTGTACCCCATTGGAACAAGTTGTGTCTCTTATTATATTGTTATGTTGTACTACTTAAGTATGTTATTATATTCTTTTAAAAAAAAAAAAAATTGTTCCATTGTTTTAAGTTCCTTTGGGTTCCTGACGGTGGACATAAAATACTTTCACACCTCTCTAGACTTAATAACCCCATTCAACATTATAAAAATATTTAATTACATTATCACATCAATATAGAAATCTTGTAAAAATAAACTTAATGTTAATCTAGTGTTGTAATGTGTCTTACACATTCACAATGGATGTTGTGTCTTCCTAGGCTGTGTGGACCTCATTTAAATATTATTGTAAAGTGTATTTAATCACACTTTCACATTGAATTTTGTGTCCCAATCCCTAATTGACCTTTACATCATCATTAATAGGTCCCTATTACCCCATATTGTGCATCTCAAGGCATAATTTGATCAAATACTCGATGAAATCAACATAAGAACCAAAATTCCTCATTCCCCAACAACCCAACTGACAAATGGGCCCCTCTGGGACTAATTCACCATTTATGGTGAATGAGTCCCTACCAGGTGGGACTAATTCACCCAAGGTGGCAAATGAGTCCCATTTGGGCCATTTTTTACTTTTGAGCAAGAAATTTTAGAATTTAAGTTTTATTTTTCTTCATGTCATCCTTGGGGATTTAATTTATGGGTGAATAAGGTGAATTGCCTATAAATCAAGTCTCTAAACACTAATTTACATCTCTTAACTCATTCACACATCTTTTATGATTCATTCATCATTTATCTTCTCCTTCAAGTCAAGCAAGCTAGGGTTTTATCACTCTAAGTCATCAAGAAAGCTTCCATAGACATTCAAGAGCAGAATCTTCCTCCATTGCTGCAAAAAATCAAGAACAAACATCATGGCAAGGTATTGAATTCATTTTTTCATGCTTCATTACATTCTTTTATCATTTTGGTTTAATTACCTACAAAGGGGTTTGACGAAGGAAAACCCCTATCCCCTAACAATCAACATTTTCTTCTCTATGATGTGTGATTTGTAGGTTTTAGGTTGAAGATTTGTGAAGAGAAAGATTTGAAAAAGAAGCTTTCGCGACTATTACACATCATTCTTACCTCTTAAAAAAACTAGGTTTTTGACTATATGCATGGTTAGGATTTAGATATGCACCCCATATTGCTCATATTTGAATGGAAGATAGAGAATTTTTGATCTCCATTTAGAACATCCAAATTTTCTATATTTCATTAACCAAAGTCCTACTAGGGAAGGAAGTGAACAAATCTACTTGGTGGAACAAAAGCTATGTTCAAGTTTCCATAAATCCTACACATATGAATATGTAAACCTATCAATTAATGGTGCATTTGAATACCCTACTATTGATTGTATCAATTCTAATTTAGTTGATCCAAATTTTGAAACATTTTGTTTCAAATTGAACAATGATAACTAGAAAGAAGAATGAAAGTGTGTAAGTGATCCTAAAATAGAAATTATATCTGATGATTGGGATGATATGAATGATGCCCTTTATGGGAATGATCTTATTTTAAATAGAAGTAAAAGTTTTGTGGAGTTTGATAAATTAATTTTTCAAAAAAAATGGAGCATTGGGCAACATAATTTGTTTTGTATTGCTCTAATGAATATGAACATCAGCTTGAACATGAGCCTGCATATGAATGTTTCTTGTTCATCACACAAAATGAATATGTTAATAGTGAGAAAATAGACTATGAATGTTTCATTTTCCCTGTCTAGTTAGATGAGCATTTAGTGGAGTACACTTGCAAGTTAAGTTGGATAAAGTACTCCATTAGCAATGTGTTTCAATTAATGATTGAACATAGTTCACAATTGGATATAAATGGGAGTAGCAATGATAAGTCCATAATAGATAGGTCCACTGACAAAGGCATGATTAGGGGATGGGAAATTCATGAGAATATTTCCAGCCTTAGCTAATACAAACAATAGAGAATAATGTTTTTGATAGAGGCAAGAATCAACCCTAAGTTTAGTGGCCTAGTGCTACCAACTAGAATTGAAGCATGGATAGATTGTAGGGTGCATACTAAGAATTTGTACCTCAGGGGAAGGCTTTAGACAAAATAAAAGTTGGATCTCCCTGTTTAGGTCTTTATGGCCTATGTAAAATACTATATATATTTTGGTTGTCCTAATTTTGTCCTTTCTGCTTTGTCTACTTCACCCATAATTCTAGGATCTCACCATGCATGCGAGAGGCATGTGTCCTCAATAGGAGCCACTGATGGAACCCCTAAAAAATTCTTTAGATTCCATTTTAAAATTTGAAAATACTTGGCTTGGACCCTTTTTTTTGGCTTAGGGTTATCTTCCTTATCACTATTTTAGGGTTTTTGTTGCCTAAACCCCTCACAATTAACCTATGAGTCCAAAAAACCTTGGCCGTCATAATTTTGTATTGACCTAATGTGCATGGTATCTAATCGTTCAAGTTACCTCTTATGCCATTGAAATCATTGTGTTCACCGACCCAAGTTTAGGTTTGTTGGTCACCAAGTTCCTTTTCAGCGTTTAATTTTCCTATGGTCAGGCTTGATTTTTTATGCTTAATCAATTAATTCTTAAGCATTCATTCCTAAGGGTCAAGTTCTTGTTAGCCTAGAAATGGTCCCCTTTTTTAATTAACTTTTGTGGCATGTGGAAAATTAGGTTTTCATGCTAGCTGTTCGATCATCAAGGGTTGATCACCACGATTCCCCATGTCCCTATGTTGTTTTATTCCTTATTATTTTATTCAAATGTGTTGTCGAGCTTCAACCACATATTTTATGCATTGGTGGGACCCTCCTTGGAAAAGATAGTTGATACCATTAGAGGAATACCAACGACAGTCATTAAGTAATGTAGCCATATCTTGGCCACTCCCTGTGTGCCTTTGTTGGTTTATTTCATATTATTTTAAAACACATGGGCTAGTGGGTATGGTCATGTGTCATGTATGGTAGTGGTACTAGTGTTTCCAAAATGCCAACAAATGTAGCTTTGAGAAAGATCAATGATGGACATTGCAACACATGCTCTCATTAGGACCGTTCCTCATGCACCCGTCTGTTTTGTGCATTAAGGAGAGATAATCACACGGGCGAGTGGGCAAGGTGACATTTGCCACTTTTTATGGGACCCATCAGGCTTTGGAGAGGGTATGTGTTTCTAGAGAATAGAGATCGATGATCGAATGGTAGGTGACATGGGTCGATCCTGACCACTCCCCACCATCCCATGAGGGGCCCACTTGTGTTCCATATTTTTTGGCAAGAAAGTACTACATGGAATATTTCAAAGGCTTAGATGGATTTATATGGAGATAAGGTGGTGCTGAAATATTGTCTGAGACTATTCTAGGATAAAAATGATGGTAAATTAGAATTGATTCTTGGGCATGCATAAAAAATTTGGGAAATATTTTAATGGCTGTCAAATCTATTAGGTGTTGGTACACATGGGAAGGTGAAATTGAAATAAAGCATAATGCAAGCTAATATTCTAAAGTTAAATCATGATCGCTCCTCACTGTCTTACTATGATGAATTGTAAGTAAATTAATTCCCATGTGCGAGTGGGTAAATGTGACATGATAGGTTTTGTTAAATGCTAAGTGTGTGGTTAATGTGAAAAATAATTGGATGTTTATCTCACTTGAGTTTTCTAATTATGAAGAAGTATCAAGCACATGCATTTTATTTTTTCATAATTAATCATCCTGATTGATTATCTGTTGATTCATTTCAAGGTATGATTGATGACTGAGGTGAAAAATCAAGGTAATTGATTCCCCGAGTCCTCACACAAGGGTTAGTGTAGGATCATGGGGTTCCAAACTAGGCCTTTAAGTGGCGATGAAAATTCAGAAAATCAGACTTAGGAAACTTGACATAAAAAAATTGAATAGGTTATTAACATAATTTGAAAAATATGTAAGAACAAAAGTTGTAGCAAATTGAATGTAGTTTCTAGGCTACTAGTCCATTTTTGGAAGAAAGTAAATTTTTTTTGAGAAAATTTGAAATTTCAATGCAGTGGTACTAAATTTTCAATAAAAAGATAAGAAGCAGGTGTGTGTCTGACCACCCTAAGTACACAAAAAACATAATATTTTTTTTCTGAATTTTTAAATATAAGTAGAGGAAACATGTCTAGATGTACCCCCTTTTTTTGTAATTGTTTCCATGTAAATAATTAGTTATTATTTTTTTACTAGAAAATTTTTAGAATTATTAAAAAGTTTGTGTCTAACCACCATAACTTGGTCAAAAAATTATGAAATTTAATTTTTTTTATCCTATAGTATGTGAACCATAGAATGTGGTGCATCTTGTAAATTCAAAAAATGTTAAGTAGTTTGAAAGTTATAGAATTTTTTCAATCAACCTATCTATCAGGACTTTAGACATAATGTAGGTAGAAGATCAATAATAATTATTTATTTAATTCAAAATAAGGGAAAAGTTTTTGAAAGAGGAAAAAATGGGTTTTTACAGGGACCCAAAACCATGAAGTTTACAAAATAAAGAAAGCATCGTTAAAGACGCCAAAGTCAGAAAGGCTGTAAAAATAACAACAGTAAAAGACCATAGCCACCAAAAAGGCCAACGAAGGCCACAACAAAAAAAAAGACAAAAATCCAACACTAGCTAAATTTGTGTCTTTAATAAATCAACAGTTTAAGCTTCTAGCTCATTCATATCCTAAACCCTCCTATTTAAGATCTAAACCATCTGTGTAGTGGGGGGTGCTTTCCTTTTCAGATTGGCATGGGTCCTTTTCAAAATACCTTGGTCCTTGTTCTTACTTTCCTTGTTCTCTTCCAAATCAACTACTAGCGAACCCTATTGCATTTTTTCTAACCTTTCAGACATAACATTAATAATAATGGCATTGTGCCTAACTATTTTATGGTTTTGTTCCACAACTATTTTCAAGTTATTTTTAATTTTAACCATTTCCTCTTCTAGAGACTTATGCTTTTCCTCAATGTCACCTCATTTCTTTCCAATACTGTTCTTATTTTGTTTCCCTTCTTTATTGCTAAGAGTAGCCAACTTCAGTTTGAAATCCTCTGATTTACTATATAGAGCCCTATTTCTTTGATTAAGATCATTAATTTCTTGATAAGCCCATTTCAAGACCTTGAAAATGTCACTGATGCCATTTCTTGCAGAGGCCAGAATGTCAACAGACTGAACCCAGTCTAATATTAGGTTAACATCACCTAGGTTGGGGGAGCTAGGAAATCTGGTACCTTCAAATCTGAAAAAGGTAGGAGGGGAGGGAACAAAATTTCTACTAACTTTAGGGTTCTCGGCTTTATCTTCCAAGGAGATTACAAAGTAGGAAACCAACTTTTTGGTAGGGGAGCCCTTAAGAACGAGATTTTTTAAGGGGACAAAGCAGTCGGGGTAGGTCTCAGGGTCAACTTTAGCAAGCTGGGGTTTTTTAGACTGGGTTTTCTTACCAGACATCTCTAAGGATGGGTGGGCTTCAACAATTCTCTACTAGTTACCTAGGCTAAATCTCTGAACCCCCACTATTCGTGTCATAGTCCTTAGATGCCATGGAGGAAACAAGTTTAGATAAAGCCAACATCCTTTGAAAGTGTTCATATATTAACCTAATAAGACCAAGATGAAGAATAGGGTATCTCCTGGGATTTTTCTTATGGTCCTCGAGGCTATTACTTAATGAACATAATAGGTAGTGAGGTAGAGAAATATGTACCTTATGGTGGAAGTGGTTAAGAATGGAAAAATGATGCCCATACACTCTAGTAAATCTCCCAACCAATGTGATATACTCCATGATAACATGAAGTACCTTTCTCCACAATGCCTTGATGGTGTCAATTTTGAAATTGCTATTGGAAATTTTAACTAGTTTCAATTTCTCCTTGTCCTTCTTAGGAAATTTGATGACCGCCTCATCAGAAAACCTTCTGTCACATTAAAAATTCACACCCTCAGTGGACATTCTAGTAATCTCCCCTATAATTTTCTCATCTAGCTTCACCTTTCTTCCAACGAGAATTATTTTGTCATTGTTCCAGTTCTTCTCGAAGTAGTCCATGGCCATAGAATCGGGCCCATGAAGTTTTTCCAGGTATGGAACCAACCCACCTCTTTCAATATGCTCCCAAACCTTTTCGTTCCTAGTGTGCACCTCATAGCTTTTAAGATCAACTCTTTTCCTATCACCCCATTTTCATTTTCTCCTTACTGTAGACTTTGCCACCATAGAGTACCTATTGTAGAATTATGCAGCTATTCCAATGCACCCACAAAGTGTGCCACTTTTTCTTCCCTTCTAAGTAACATGATGTAGCCCCATAAAATATCTTGATTTTGATGTACCTAGCCCCTTTCTCTTTAATCATTAAATGTATTTTCCTCTTTTCCATGTGTAACATCATAATCTAGGAAGGCCTTGACTCAATTCTCAAGTCCCTACAATTTTTCCACATGTTCAATCCTTGCTTCCTAACCCCTTCATTTGCAAAGTAATCTACCATGCTGTTAGCTTCCCTATAGACGTGTGAAACTTTTACTTTTTCAAACTTATCTACAATAAGGAAAAAGTTATAATGGTGGAAAGCTGACAATTTTTTCTATAAACCCTTTTCGTTTGATGAAATTTGGGTTAAAAAGTCATCAACAACAAGGGCGAACTTCAGAAAACTAATTTTTTTTTCAAAAACACATTTTTTGGGTTGACTTTTTGGGTGAGGAAATAGCAAACCAAATCCTGAGACAATATCCATTTTTCTTTGGTAATACCAAACCAAAATGGATATTTCTTCATCTTTTTATTTTTTTCAAAATGGATTTTCGTTACTAGATGGATATAAGTTATTAGACAGATATCTGTTAATTATATTTTTGTTATATTATTTATAATACATAATATTATATATATGTATTATTTTTTATGTATTGTGTATAATATATTATATATTATGTGTTATTATATTATATATTATATTGTATACTATATAGTACATATATTCTGTATAGTATAATATATATTATATCTAGTATATAATTTATTTAATACATAGTATATATTATATATTTATTGATGTGTGGCCAATTCACAAGAAAGAGATAGAGAGAGGGAGTGGGAGGGACTTGAGAGAGAGGGAGAGAGAGGGGTGAGAGAGGGAGGTATAGGGGGAAGGATATATAGTTTGGAGGGAGAGAGGGAGTGAGGGAGAGAGAGAAAGAGACTTGATAGAGACAGAGGGGGTCTTGAGAGTGAGAGGGAGAGAGAGAGAGAGACTTGAGAAGGAGAGAGAGAAAGAGAGAGATACCCAAGAGGGAGGGAGAGAGAGATAGAGTTGATCTAGGGAGAGAAAGAGACTTGAGAGGGAGAGAGGGAGGGAGAGAGGAATCTCTAAGAGACTTGAGAGAGAGAGGGGTGGAAGGGACCTGAGAGTGAGAGGGAGAGATAGATAGAGAGTTGAGGCAGAGAGAGGGATGAAGATACAAATGGAGAGGGAGATAGAATGAAAGAGGGGGAGAGAGGGAGAGAGGGAGAGAGAGCGTTGAGAGGAAGAGTGTTTTCTCATGTTGGGTCAGGATCTAGAATAAGAAGTGATACAATCATCAAACAAAACCATTATAACTCAATTTAACATTCATGCCATTAAAACCTTTAGGTTTAATAACATGTCATTAGATCATTCATGTAAAAGACCATAAAATCATCATGAATAAGAATCACTATCTTCCAATCATTTTACATAAACAAGAACATTATGCAACTTTCAAACAAAATCCATGGAAGACATCAAGATACATGTTAATTAGATTGTTCATGTGAAATCTATACAATGATTATGATCAACAAATAAGTCATCAGTCAACCATGATGCATGAATAAAAACTATATATATTCACACTATATACATTAACAAACACTAAATTAATAGATTATTTAATATTTATTACTAAATTTTTGTCTCATCATTATACTATTAAATATTCATAAATTAATCACTAAAAATATCCATCCAACAATTTTTTTTATAAAATATCCATCCAAGATCAATTTTTTTTAAAATATAAGATCATTGTCTTAATAAATTTTTGTGGCTCTCAGTTGCATCTATTCATTTCTTTGTGTTTTCCTCTTTGAATGGGACTATCTCCTTTCCTCTAGCCATTGTTGATGCTCGTCTACGTCCACTTCCATGGACCTAACCACATCAACAACAATTTGCATTTTTGATACAAAAGACCTCAATAATCGGTGACACATTCTTTATTTTGAATAGTGTTAACTTGATCCTTAATGGTTCTAATATTCACATTGACTTGTTCTCAAAAGCGAGCACCGTCAGGTGTAAGTGGTGGAGGTGGGGGGTTTTGAGGGGGAGTGGTTGGAGCTAGAGGGCGTGGATGCATGATTTAGATATAAGTGAACCTACATTAAATTTGTAATTTAAAAATGTAAGATACATGTTTAAAATACCCTTAAACCATTCAATATAAATGACTTAATTGAATACAAATGAATAAATGTGTAAAGCTCATTTATGTCTAAGGCATGTAAATGGAAAGAAAATAATTGTTAAAGTGATGTGAAATCTCATTTAAAAATACATTAAATTTTTACCTTGCTGCAATGTGGAAGTGTTAAGCTCCAAATGGATTCAACAAAGGTGGAAATGTTATGCTCCAAATTGCCAATACTAAGTGAATCTGTATACATAGTTAGTAATGGTTAAACAAAACTTGTCCCTATAGCCATAAGGAAATGGGAAAAGTTAATGGTTAATAATCGATGGGTTGTGTGGGAGGCTATCATTTGGATATGATTCAATATAATAGCCTCATGCATAGAACATTGATTTTTACCCATTCACTTTTCCCATTTCCCTATGGTTGTAGGGAGAGGTTTTGTTTGGTCAGTACTAACAATGGATCTAGATTCACCAAAAATTGGAAATTTAGAGAACT
>VDFB02219700.1:0-13719 GCA_007258455.2 Sequoia sempervirens
GAAGTTGACAAAATAGGTGGAGGAAAAAAAATTAAATCAAATAATTTTCTATAAAATGTAAGGAGAATTTGCGGGTCGATGGTATATATCATGTGGACAACATGTATGATGTGCAATCCTGAAATTAGTCAAAAAATTGGGACATTAACCTAATACGCATTAAAGTTCATGATTATATGCAAGGGATTCAGAAATAAATTTGACAATGTTCTATTTATTTGACACTCTATGTAATGAGTGCATGGTATGAAGTGAAAATAAATCATTGCAATGAGTCCCTCGATGCCATATAGATAAATGGTGAAAAATACAAAAACAACCCATACATTAGTAGCAGAAATTGATTATTGAACCTGCAAAATGCAAGGAGAAAGGATGCAGTGACTGTCACCTATTAGTAGCGGAGACTAGATGGTGAAGAACCCATTCACAAAAGGTTGTAGGCTGGAGAGGACAGAGGGAGGAATTCCATGAGGAAATAATGAGTCTTGAAAACTGCGGGAGATAATTATATAGGGGCTAAAAATTGCTCGACAACCCGTGGTGAAGTAGATGTACACATGGCATGTAGTGGACATAATCATGTGGTCGGGTTAATAAATTTCGACCACGTCCTAGCATTAGACCTTTAAATCTGAGCAAGCCCACATGGAAAGACATGTTGAATTAGGTGTTTTATTAATTTGTTATCAATTTTTTTTAAAGTTTTTATTGATTTTCCAATGAACGGGTAGTGGCGAAGTAGTCGTTACATAGTGGATGATGCATTGAAATGGTCATTTTTTTATCACTTCTCACTTAAGAGATTCTACAACACATGTTGTTACTACCCACAAGCCAAAATTTTTGATATGATTAATTAAGTCGCATATGGAGAGGACCAAAAAATGGAAAATTTTGTTGTATCATTTAGGATCTATGGGTGTGCAAAGTTAGCTATGGTGACTGCTGGTGAAAATTATTCTTAATGGAAAAATTCCTTTAAGAAACATAGCTTGAAGCTCGTCATAATTAAATTGATTCTTACATTTGATACATAGAGACTCAAAGAAAATAACATTATTGTTGACTAGTGCATTGCATCATTGGGTTCACTTGGCTAGATCATTCACAATTATCTTGAAATCCATAATGATGTGGAAATATTTTAAGAAAGAGTAGTTAATGTTGAATGAACAAGACAACTGAGAGGGGGGTGAATCAGTTGTAGCAAATTAAAACATCCAAACCCTCAACAGTAATCAGATCCACATCCATTCATTAAACCCATATTTTGTTAAAGTGATTAAAGGTGAAATGCAAATAACAAAAACTAAATAAAAACACTATGTACACAAGAGAACACCAGATTTAGGTGGAAAACCCAATGAAGGAAAAAAACACAATAAGGATTAGCTCACAATATAATTAATTACAAACCGGTACAAGGCTCACTACCAAAATAAGACACACTATCCAAAAAGGATCGCATCCAGGGCTCACTGCCACAGAAAGAACACAAGAAGATAGAGGAGAAATGTTACACAAATAACTTCTCAATGCAACAATGAATCCACCACAAAAACTCCAACAATCTCAGTCTTACATGAAAGATTTTAGACACCTTCAACTCACTACCTTCAGGAATCAAATATTTTGAATTTTGCACTACTCTACTCAAATTCTAATCACACACAACACTCACATTGATCTCACATATATCTTGTTTCTCTCTTGTATCTCACAACAACATTACTCTTATTTATATCAACCTCAACCTTGAAAACCTTCTCCAAGGTCGGAAACTATCCATTATACTTACAAATTCAAATTAGGTCGGAACCTAAACATTCTCGTAGTGGATAGAATGAAGGGAACCCACATAAATCCTTGATCAGGACCCAAATAAATCCTAACACATCACAACACACTTTCTCAAGCCTCGCTAGTAGCATTAGCAGAAGCTCATCCAATACTCGTGCTCAACACCATAAACATTAAGTACACGGTTCCTTAAATCAATTTGAAGCTTCCAAACAAAAAAAATCACTTGATCATGATCTAGAGTAATCTTCGAACCACCTAAGATCTATCAAACACTTCATCCAAGCTCACATCATATAAATACTTCAACTCATAACAATAGTAAACCTTATTCACACATTGACACATGAAACACACATTGTACTGTACCAACCCAAGTGAAACCTTGAATTATCAAAGATACAAAAATTATAAGCAACTTCCCAATCTACACAACCTGAAGCTAAACTATGGAGAAATGTGGAGAAAGTACATTTCTTCTAGGCCACATAAAATATCACTGAAAACTAGTTCACACAATGGTGAAAACATCTAGCATTGTACAATAATCCAGAAACCCAAATTTTGAATATAACACCTATTAACAACATCAAATAACCTGTCAAATCCGCATAGGAATAGCTTCAACATAGAAGAAACACATAGTACAATACTAGAGCACATTTTGAACACTTGCACAACACTATTTTCTTTGTCTATCAAAATTTTCTCAAAAACACTTGGAAACCAAGTACTAGAGACATATCAATGTTGAACAAGACACCTGAGAGGGGGGTGAATCAGTTGTAACAAATTTAAACTTTTTAAAACATCCATCAAAACTTAGATCAATCACAATTCTTAATTCTACTAAAATGATTAAACATTAAGTGCAAGTGCAAAAATTGAAAACCATCATACAAACACAACATCAGATTTATGTGGAAAACCCAATAAGGGAAAAATCATAGTGAGGATTAAATTTTTGGGAATAGGATGCCATTTAATTACAATCCTAAACATATTTCAAGTATCTCCTAAGTCCTTGGATTTAAGTATTCTCAAACACTAGGATTAGAAAGAGATTAAATTCAAATGAAATGGACATGTAAATTGACATTTGTAATTATTCCTAAATGACAGGAACATGTGGGGATGCCCAAGAATATCTCCTACAAAATAGGAGCACATGGTGCACCTACATGGAAGGTGGAACCCACCTTGCTTATTAATTAGATCTACAATCTCATAGTTTTACAAGTTTTAAGCTACACAATTACCTTCATTTTCAACATAACTCGCACTATAGAGAATATCAAAACCGATTACAAAAGACTCACTACCTGAAAAACAAGGCTCACTATCCAATAAGTCTAACAACTTGAAGGGCTCACTACCACATAGATACAAAGAAGATAGAAGGTATATGTTATAGAGAGAACAAAATACCAATGCAACAGAGATTTCCCCCACAATTTTCTCAACCACTCGCAGACATGCATGAATGATAGAGTACACCTTCAACTCATTGCATCCAAAAACATAGCATTTAGGCTTCACATTGATCTACCACACTCGCATCACACACACCAACTAATTCACATCTATTTTTCATTTATCTGCTCTATTTCTTTGTACTTATCTCTCTTTGTACCTTCCTTCACCACTAACTCATTCTATATTTATACCATCTTCAACTTTGAAACATATCCAAAGTTGGCCATCCATTAATAAATTCAAATTAGGTCGGCACCAAAACATCCTAGGGTGGAATTAGAATGATGGAAACCCAAACACATGCTTAATGAGGATCCAAATAGATCCAACACACTTCATCAACTTTGAAGATAGCGTTCAACACAAGGTCAACCAAACTAGTGTAAAACACATAAAACAATTAAGCATGATCCTTCTAGATACCAAAATTAGCTTCATCACAATCATAACTTAGCTCTATAACTACAAGTCATAATACTTTACCAAAGAGAAATATAGACCAACAACTTTCCTCCCGAACCTCAGCTAGAAACACAGAAAACCATAGTTCACAACTGATGAACATAACTCGCACTGTACAATAAATCAAGAGCAAAAAAATTAGATATAGCAGCTTTTGAGAATCATGACCAACATATTTAAACCACACAAACATAGGAGAAAATCCTAGAGCAAAACCCAGAGCAACCACTAAACATCTGTAACATTTCTTCAATACAATTTTCTTAATATCCTCAACATGAACAACCAATAACCTACAACCATGACGTTAATGACAACAACCAGTTGACATAAATGACAACACCTTCATTATTTTCATTCTTGCAACACTCATCACATTACACTGTTCCAACACAACTTCAAACACTACAACATAAAGATAGCTCCATGTACTCACAACACTTCCTCAACATCTCAACTATACATGCACAACTTGCAACAATTTTTTTTCAGAATTTTCCCAATATCCTCCACATCTTCATTATGCAACAAATTTTCTTAACACATAGTTGATATCAATGAGAACACTAGCTAGTAGATAGCCTATTGACATCAACGAAAACACATTCATACTTGCAACAATCATCCCCTTTATCATTGATGGCAACACAAGATGTGAAAAATATCAAAGACAACATACACTCTCCCTTTTTTGATTAGATACCCTACACAACATTATTGCATTCACTCCCCCTTAGAGAATTCTTTCTCCCTTTGACAATAATGATTAGACAAAATACACATCTTTCTCTTTCTAATACTTTGCATTTTTTTCACATGATTCTCTCTCCCCCTTTAACATCAATGGAAAAGGATAAAATATTTTGCATTGTTCTCCCCCTTTGACATTGAACCAAAATACTTGCTTTGAATACTCCCCCTTAGGATTACACTCAATCTAATAAGTAACTCAATGAAAACACATGACACTACCTACTCCCCCTGACAAGTAGACATAACATTAGTCCAAAAAAGAGATAGATCCACAGATTCACTAGACTCATGCACCTCCATATGCATCTAGTTCAGAGAAGGAGGGACAATAATCCCCAAAATTCCCTCAGAGATACTAAAAAGTATCTTTAGGAAGAGCCTTAGTAAACATGTCAACAATTTGATCCTTTGTAGGTACATACTCAAGCTTTACCTCATTCTCCATAATAGTCTCTCTCAAAAAGTGATACCTAATTGATATATGCTTTGTCCTTGAATGCATCACCAAATTTTTTGAAATGTTAATTGAATGCGTATTGTCACAAAAGATAAAAATAGGCTCATCATACACTACTCTAATATCCTTCAATGTCTGTCTCATCCACAAAACTTGTGTACAACAAGATGCTGCTACAATATACTCAATCTCTATTGTAGATAAGGAAACTAAATTTTTCTTCTTACTTAACCATGAAACCAATCTACATTTAAGAAAGAATGCACCACCACTTGTACTTTTCATGTCATCAACACAGCCAACCCAATCTATATTTGTATAAGCACTTAATGTGAAATCAATATCCTTAGGATACCATAAGCCATAATTTAGAGTGCCTTTTAAGTATTTGAATATCCTTTTCATAGTTGCAACATGTGTTTCTTTAGGATCTTCTTGAAATCTAGCCACAAGAAAAATTGCATGCATGATATTTGGTCTAGTAGTTGTTAGATACAATAATCCACCAATCATAGATTTATATTTGCTCTAATTAGCCTTAGATGAATAACCATCTTTGCTCAATTTACAACCAGTATCATAGAAGTGCATATGGGTTCGGAGTCATCCATTCCAAACTTCTTCAACATCTCTTTGACATACTTAGACTGTGAAATGAAAATCCTTTTATCTGTTTGATTGATTTGTAACCCAAGGAAGAAGTTCATCTCCCAAAACATTGACATTTCAAACTCTTTCTGCATCTCTTTAGCAAAAAATTCTTACACATAGCTTTATTTCCTCTAAAAATAATGTTATCCACATACACAACCACTATCAAGATTTTGTCTTCCTAAATTTTGAAGTAAAGATTACTATCTATTGCACCTTTATTGAATCCTTGTTGTATCAAATATATGTCTAACCTTGCATACCAAGCTCTAAGAGCTTGCTTCAATCCATATAATTCCTTCATCAATCTACACACCATATCCGATTGATTTGACAATTGAAATCTTTTTGGTTGCTCCATGTAAACCTCTTCTTCCAATTCACCATTCAGAAAAAATAGACTTCACATCCATCTGATAAACCTTAAAGTCCTTATGTGTTACAAATGCCAAAAAAAAATTGATAGCTTCCATCCTAGCCACAAGAGAAAATGTCTCCTGAAAGTATATTCCTTCCACTTGTGAGTAACCCTTATACACAAGTCTTGTGTTATTTCTTACCACTTCTCTACTTTCATCCAACTTGTTTCTAAATACCTACTTAGTACCAATTATGTTCTTGTTTACCAATCTAGGGAACAATTCCCAAGTCTGATTTTTCTTAATCTACATAAGTTCTTCCATTTCCTTCATCCATTGTTTATCTTTACATGCTTCATTCACTATTTTAGGTTCAACTTTAGATAGTAAAAATGGATTTACCTCAACTTCAACAACTATACTTCTTGGCAATATTTCTTTCCTCTTATCTCCAATGATCTATTCTTCATAATGATTCTTTTGCATATACTTAGGGGTCTTAGGGGTCTTCTCTGGAGCTTTTTCCTCTTCATTATGTACTTCTTTTTCATCAAAATTTTCTTCTTCTTTTCAATTAGGTTTATCTGACACATGTCCATCTACTGCAATTGAATTCTACAAATTTTCATCAACTTTAATATTTGCACAAGTTCAACAATCATTCTTAGCCTTTTGTTGTAACATTTGTAAGCTTTGATTTTAGTAGAATATCCAAGGAAGATACTTTCATCAGACCTTGCATCTAATTTTCTTAAGTTATCTTCTTCTCTTATGATATAGCATTTTCTTTCAAATACTCTAAAGTACATCATAGTAGGAATCCTTCCATGATACCATAACTCATAGGGAGTCTTTGTGTCGTTAGCTTTGGATTGAACTCTATTAAGTATGCAAACAACAATATGAATTTCTTCTCTCCAGTAGACTTCCTGTATATTTTCTTATTTCATCATAGTCCTAGCAACTTTTTGAATAGTTCGATTTTTCCTCTCAACCACCCCATTCTACTGTTATTTGGGTAGACAAGTTCCTTTTATTCCATGAAATTCACAAAACATGTTAAACTCATTAGAGGTGAATTCTCCACCTCTTTCAGACCTCAAACATTTGATTTTTAGATCTATTTCATTCTCAACCATAGCTTTAAATGCCTTAAATATATCTAATGCACTAGATTTTTCTCTAAGAAAAGTAACCCATGTCATTCTAGAATAATCATCAATCAAAAGCATGAAATACCTATCAATTTGAAGACTTCTCACCCTTGTAGGACCACAAAGATATGTATGTACCGATTTCAATAGTTTGGTAGCATATTGTTCCTTTCCTTTGAAACTACTCCTTGTTTGTTCTCCAAATTGGCAATTCTCACATGCAACATTGATAGGATTTGTGATTCTTGGTAGGTCTCTCACTGTATGAACTAAACCTATTATCACCAAATTGTCAAAATTCATATGACACATCCTCTGATGCCATAACCAACTATCATTAATCTAAGACATAAAGCAATGACAATCAACACCCTTGAGTTGATAGATCTTTCCATCAGTCCTTTTACCCACAACAATCATAGTTGTGGACCCTTTTCTAATCTCACATGTTTTATCCTTAAACACAAAATTATATCCTTTTCCACACATTTGTCCAACACTCAAGAGGTTATGCCTCAAACCCTTAACATAGTAAACATTATTAGTAATATGCTTGTCATCAAAACTGATTGAACCTATTCCACAAATCTTAACTCTTGAATCATCTCCAAATCTAACTAATCCACTATCATAATTTTGAGTTTAACAAACTTCCTTTTGTCTCTGATCATATGATTAGAGCATCCACTATCAACAACTTGGTAATTATTATCTTCTTTAACATGAAAATCATAAACCAAAGTACCTTCATGTTACATCCCATCCCTGAATTACTATTTACTATTCACTTTAACTTGAATGCAATGTGAATTTATGAGATTAAATGATTGACAAGTTGAATGATTAGATGAAATGTATTTGTAATTCAATGTGAATTTGAGACGATGATTGAGTTATTAGTGTATATGTGATGCATTTATGTGGTTATTTTAAAATTTCTGCATCATGGATATATAGTGAATATTCCATCATTTTATGATATGGTAGTGATATTCATGGTTGGCATATATGTTTTGACAGTTTACTATAATATGGTGGTCATCGTGACTTATTTTGGCAATGCTTTGTTTACAACTTTTATATTTTGATCTAACAATGGTTCTATATTTACTATGGCAACAAATTTCTTGGTGCTTGGTTTTTCCATACAAGGTATAAGATATTGTTTCCTTGTTGTGCATTGATATCAAGTTTGGGTTCTTTACCTTGGTACATTTATGAAAGGTATGAGACATCATTGGTTTGATATTTGGTGACTATGAATTAGCATTGTTAAATTATTAAGACAAACATTAATTCATGAGACCTTGTGACTTAACATTGTGTGCACTTGAGGTTTAGACTGACATAAAGCATTGGTCAGTATGATGTTTTATAAAAATAAAATTGATGCAAAATAAGCAAGATATGAAGAAGAATGTTGATACAATAGTCAGTTATCATTTTTCCCTAAAAAGGTTATCATTTTTGCAAAAATACAAGGCATAGTTGGACAATCGAGGGGGGGTGGATGGAGAAATGAACAATGGTGGTATGGCGGCTGGAAAATGCAATGGAATGGTTTTCAAGTAGTTGGGTTTCAATTTCAACAAGTGACATCAACTTCATTTGCTAGATTACAATTCATTCAAATGGTAACTCGTTTCAGTTTAAACCCTAGTAAGGTTTTGTGTATATGTTTGTATAATCTATAAATGGCTTTTGTTTCAAAGTCTAAGAGTTGAGAACTTGTCATTTTTACATGGGTTTTGTAGTGTTCATTATCTTTGCATTTGCTAAGGTTGATTTATGGCCACATTTAGGAAAATTATTACACATATTATATTGTTTCACTTATTATTGTGAAGAATGCTCTCAAGCTTGTTTATGAAGCCTAGCCACTGATTAGGGTTCGACATCATCATTGCATTGGTGAATTGAAAATGCTCATGGTTGTATTGTGACTACTGAAAATTGGTTCCAAGAAAAGACTATGGTTTCAGTTTCTTCAAGATTGACAACTACCATATGCAATCTCCTAGTATCATCTTTCTTTGAATCTTGGTTTATTTTTTGTTACATTCTTTGTAATCACAAGGGTTTTATTTATAATTTTTTTTTTATCAATATCGTTTCAAGGTTCAAGAACCCCTTGTGCAATGTTATTATTTATCAAGTCAAAGTCGGTATCTAAGCTTGTGAAAATGGTACTGTATAAGGGTTTTTGGTCAGTTTCTTGAAGGTCTTTTGACTGTTATTTGTACATTATTGTGACCTTGCTAAGGCATTATTGTCTTATTTCCTTATTGTTCTCTCAAAGGCTATGACACTCAATATTTCTTTGTCTTCAAAGTTTTCTATTGTGTCGACCTCTCTATCAAAGCTCTTTCTTTGAAGCTTTTCTTCAATCTTGACAAAACATGGCATAAAAGTTTGGGGCATTTATTTTATATGTAAACCCTAGCTCAGGTCTTGATCTATTGTTTGTGTAAAGGAGCCAATGTAGATAATACTTGTGAATGACTATTTATTGTGTTCAATGTTTAAAGTCTACACAAACTAGATTCTATCTTTGTCAAAGTCTTTTTTTTGTGACTTTGTGGTAGTCGACTAGTATCTCGACCTTTCCATTATTGTTTCTTTCAATAGTCTCAAAGGTTGGTTAAATGTGGTTTTGGGAACTCACTTTTTTCTATCGAGGTTTGTCTTTCTTGATAGTTGGTGTTTTGATCTAGCAAACATTGGCATGTATCTTTCATTGGAATCTTTGATGACATATATTATTCTGGCAGTTATCACTATATGGTGGTTCATTCAATTTTGAGCACAGTTATGAGCAACTTTAAAGTTTATAAAATGATCTTAGGCAATGTTATTCTATTGGTTGATTATCATGCTTATATCACATAGCCATATTATATGAATTTCATTTAGTGTTATTATCTTGATGTAAGTAGTTAATGAGAAATTTGTAATGAGCAATGAGTGTGCACTTTAAGTGTAGATTGTACTTGTTTATACATTTAGGTTCTTGTGTCTCCAGTTATAAATTAGAAAAACAAGAAGTGTTATTCAGTGAAACAGAGGTGTTACTCTGTATTGTTGTTTACAATATTATTTGATGAGAAATGTTGTTTTTTCTAGTGAGGCAATTACTACCACGAATGCCAATGAGGCTGTAGTAACATGAAAAAGTCAGTGAGACACAAATAGTATCCAGTGAGGCTCTGTAATCAATGGATTTTGATTAAGCCAGTGAGGCATTTTATCGAGTGGTTTTTTATCCCTATGATGTTTTTCCACTCATAAAAATATTGTGTTATGATTCTTTTATGGTCTAGGTGATGAGTATGTTTCATACAATTTGGTCTTGTTGCTTTCTCTATCTACTTTGCAACATTTGGTTTTTCATGTTGTTAAGGATCTGCTATTGGCTATCTTATATCTTATTGGATAGGAGCTTAGTATTGGAGTATTATACCTTCTATGTTACATATTTGCAAAAGCTTCCAGTCTTAAAAATGGCAGCCATTAGAAGAATAGAGGAGGTTATTAATTAATTTACTTTCCAGAAGCTCGGTGTTGGCATTTGAGTGAAAGAGTATAGATTAGCATCACTTGCACAAGCATGTTCTTTGATTTAACTTGTTAATTCCTTGAAGAAAAGATGTAATTTTGTTTGTCTTAGATGATGGAAATAAAAGTACTATAATAGAATTTGATTGTTATCTTTTATAAAAATAAAAGTGAAAGGATAGTTTTATGTAAATCTTTAATATAGTCTATTATATATATAAATTCATAGTGGAGGATATGGTTCAAGTGCTAGAGATATGACAAGGAGGAAAGGGTATTTTCTTTATCGAGTCAAATAAGATTAAATAATGTAATATGTTGAATATTTAATGGAATTTCGGGGATTAAACATGATATTTTGTTGCTTGAATTATTGATGATATTGCATATCATATACCCACTATCTCATATGAAATTTTGTGAACCCAACTTTATAACTTGGTGTTTTGAGTTATTATTTAGTGAGTCTTCACATTCTTAGAAAGGAATTCTATAGGGGAACTAAACACTGGATATCCAAGATTATATTGAGAAAGGAGTCATCAATTCAAGAATAATATTTATTATCTTTATATGTTGAATGTTTTTTTATATCTATATGGTAACAATTATGCAGAACATGTTCCATATTTAAAGAAAAAAAATTGCATCTTCTTTCATCTATGTTTTCAATTATTTACTATTTGGTGAATAATGCATGGTAACTCCTTATAAGATGTAGTTTGTTATATAGGGTATTAGAGCACTAGGTTCCACACTTTGGGCCTATGAGCTCACTACATAGCTACGACTTCCAACTTAGAATGGCTAATGTTTGCATATCCTTAAGCCAAATGGTAAGGTTAAAAGATTACTTCCAATAATTTTGTACCTAGTAATGAGAATAATTTTAAAACCAAGAAAGAACGTGAGGATCTAATCAAAACTATGAAAAGGAAACAATCCTAATGAGAAGATATGGTTTGGAGATGAGGAAACCATTAATGATGTTGCAAAACAAAATAAATAAGAAAAGAAGTGAAAGGAGGTGGTAACCAAAGTCATAGACCACAAATTGAATCAGAGTTTGGCTCAATGAATGTCTTGTTCAATACTTTTAGTTGTGACCAAGGGAGTCTAGTCAAAGGAAATGGTTCATTAGTATCAGTTAATTATGCTTAGAATGGAAGAGCAGATACTCCTATGGTTATTACGAAAGACTAAAATAAGTGGCAGATGCAAGTCCCAAGAAGTTACGTGAATGTAACTTGGGTATTCTAGGTCAATAAAGTATAACTGATCAAGTTGTTTATCAACTTAGTAAAGAACTAGAACATGTGGTTGTTGCCAAGACCCAAGTTGTTATGTGGATGTAACATGGGTGTAATAAAGTTAGAAAGAATTAACAAAACTAGATGAATTATGATTTAACAAGGATCAGAACTGTGCTCGAGATTGAGAGGTGTCTAAGAGTATGACTTAAATAAAGACATTTACTTATAAGATGAAACTTGTATAAAGTATTATCCAATAATCAAATAGTAAGTCTGAATTATCACAAGGTCAGATAAGTCTCCAAGTCGAGTAGGGGTGAATAAATGATTTCTCTCCAAGTAAGTAGCAAATTTTCTCATTGAACACAAAAAAACTATGGCCATAGTGAGTGCAATTGTCTCTACATGCACTTGTCGGTTCACTGTGACCTAGATACTTAGCTAGTCAGAAATGTCATACATAGTTGGAGGGTATCCATATTTGTGCGACGATATTAGTTAAGTAGGGCACAACACTAGAGCTCAGATGGAAAAACTAAGAGGGTTCTCAAATAATCCCTCCGTTGAAGGGCAGGGCCACTTCCTGTTAGGAAGGTGTGGAGGGGATTGCTTAAGTCCAAGGTTGGAGGGAAGACACCCAAGTGATTCCCTCCCTCTTGTAGATGACATGTTGAATCTTGGAAGATAGAAAGAATCCAGATAAGGATCTCTAACCTAACTCTCTTTTAGTATTTGATTATACTTTACTAAATTGGAATCATTGAATTGAAATGCTAAAAGTGTTAGATGCCTTGGGTGGCTTTTTAGCGTAGTTCAATTTGAACCAACTATGTAGTGTATTTAAGGTGAGAAAGTACCTCCTTGACCCTAACACATTTGAATGGAATGGAAAGAAACCTTTGATTAATAATTTATGTGAAGAGAAAGAACACTCCTTGTTGAGAGGTTCACTCTATGAAGATTTTGTTTGGATTTTTGCATGTAACTGTTTAATTCCTTGATAAGTGGAGCTTGGGAGAAACCCTACCCATTTGTGGATAGAGATGGTGGATGTCATAGTGAACCTTGAGTATGTACTCTTGCATTTTAATATGGTTGTATCATGTTGTAGTTTATGAGTTAGTGTAGTTTCCATCAAGAAAGGTTGAATGAAACTGATGGACTGTGTTTTTGTTATGCTTGAGCACGCTCTCCCTAACACACTTGGATGGGGTACCCCCAAGGTGTCATGTAGCTGTCACTCCCTCCGATGTGACTAACCATATTCACACAGTTCATGTTATCATGTTTCCACAACTTTAAGCTTTATTTTGGTCATTGATGAACTCTCCATTGTTAATTAAGGATCGGTATTGATTTTTTTTTTAAATTTCTTCATGAATGGAGTAGTCATCAAATTTTCCATTAGTTTTGTGGCATTGGTCACACTTGACTTATTGTTTCAATACAAGCATTTTATGGTTTACTGTTGGAATTGGAAATTCTCCTTTGGATTGTACTTTATTCTTGTGGTGGTTATTCCAAATGTTTGAAATTGTTGATCCTATTATGTGTTTGTTTCCCTATCATGTTCAAAACGAACCTTTGATAGAATGTACAAGAGAGCAGATGGTGGACAGTGTGTTAAGTCTTAATGTTTATGATTAGATATAATAATAAGCTTCCATTTCATCCTCAACAAAATGGAAGATGTTGAATGTTATTAAAAATAAAATCTAGTGCTTGTATGCATATGCTTTCTAGCTTGGAAGTGGCTTCGTTGTGTGTGAATATCTAAGTGCTTGGAGTCAAAGTTT
>VDFB02219701.1:0-12229 GCA_007258455.2 Sequoia sempervirens
CAAAATGGATCAAAGCTATCCCCTTGACCACCATCACAGGAAAACAAATTTCCTCCTTTATCTTGAATTACATCATCTGTCGGTATGACATTCCTCAATCCATTTTCACTGAAAATGGTAGAAATTTCAAGAATCAAGATGTCCAAGAACTTTGCAAAAGGTTTCATATCCAACATCGATTTTCTACACCATACTAGCCTCAAGGAAACGGCCAAGCAGAGGCTTGAAACAAAACCATCTTGAAATTTTTTGAAGAAAACTGTCAATGATGTTGGATGTGATTGAAACATTCAACTGAACCCTACTTTGTGGGCTTATCAAACCAATATCTACACCCCAATAGGAGCCACACCATATTCTCTTGTATATGGATCAGAGGCCATTTTACAGGTATTGAGGTTTAACTACCATCACTTCGTGTGTCACTAAAGGGGATCATTTTAGATGAAGATTATTGGGTGTCTCGGCTATAAGAGTTAGAACTTTTGGATGAACGTCATTAGCAAGTTGTGGATCACTTGAAAGCATATCAACAAAGGATGTCCAAGAGCTAAAATTATAAGGTCAAACTAAGAACATTTAAAGTTGGTGACTTGGTCTTGAAAGAAAATCCCTATAATCAGTAGGATCGAGAGAAGAAGGGGAAGTTTGAACCAAACTGGCTAGGTCCCTTTGTCATTGTATCATTCTTTGGATTGAGAGCATATCAACTATCCATCCCTAAAGGGGATCTGTTTGAGAGTCTATCAACAATCTACATCTCAATAATTTGTATACCTAGTTCATCCAGTGCATCATTAAAAGTCTTGAAAAAAATACAAAAAAAATCAAAAAATGTCATTTAGAAAATGGTTACCTTGATGAAATCCTAGAAAGCAGGCATTTGGGTAACAACAAAAAAGGTCCAAAAAACAAAAAATTAAAAAAAACAAAAAAAAAGCAAAAAAAAAAAATCATAAAATTTGAAAAAGTGCAATAAAAAAAAGTAGTGAAAACTTGGAAACAATCACTATTTGTGATAGGATATCTTTTCCATCTATTTGGGCATGTTTTGACCATTTGCTTTTGCTATCATAATACCTTTCATTGGAAAAACTTCATGTACATATCTTGGCATCACGGTTGTGTCTCACCCTAGAATGGGGGAAAAATCCTGAACTCACTGGGGGCAATAAGCTTTGAGCTTAAATCAACAAACAAGCAAACAATAGTAACACAATGTCAAAAACACAACGATCATAGTACAAGTCAACTTTGAACATCAATCACAATCATCAACACATCATTCATTCACATCAAATAGTTAAATCAATCGAATCAAAGAAAATTTAAATGGATGATGTTCTTTTGAATCATGGTTTGATCACGTTAGCATGAATGTTCAACTATTGTACTTTGATTTTTTTTATCATTTCTATGGAGCAACTCAATGATGTCTTGGACTAGAGCAGCTAGGAAGGAGTATGATATATTCTTTGTCTATTGGACCTATGAGTTAATCATTATTATTGTGCAAATTGTTGCGAGACGTTCTCTACAAAGTATCACTGATGATATTCTGAATTTGCATAGGAACATGATTAACTCTTGTCTGTTTACATGAGAAATACTCAAGTTATCTTGGTTTAATTATACCTAGATACTTGTGTTTACTTGAAATATCAAAATTATGGAAGTAGTACTCAGATCATCATGGTCTAATTATTCCATCAATGCTTGTACTCACTTTCAACAATTTAAGGGCTCAATGATGATAACAATCATGACAAATTGATTGCTTCAATGACAAAATTTGCATATTAGATCTACATGGTAAGTTATATTGCATCCATATTAGTTTTGCATCTATATTTGTGGATTTTTCAAGGCTGGCACAATTTTCAAAATGATGTTATATCTATCATTAAAAGATTGAGTATACTTGACATTAACAAAAACATATCATTCTCATATAGTTGCATAATCATTTTGCATATCATCCATACATTAGAAAACATTATTACATCATTTATCCCTCTTGGTGATTTTCTTGTAAAGCCGGGTTGTCTCCTATTCTACCTAGGTGGCCATCTTCAATCAAAGAGGCTGACTCGGAGGGACACGGACCAACTAACAAGATTCAATGCTAGACTTAAATCTTACGCACTTTAGGCTCCTATAGAACCCGGGGTGAAATTACCCACACACAATGCAACAAAAGAAGACCAGGACATTGCTTTTATAGCGGATGACTCCTGATGCCAAGTATTGAGAACCTCAAATATGGCTAGATTCCCAGTAACACAATCCTTGCAGCAACCAGGAGGTAGGGCAAGACATCAAACAAGATTGATTAAATAAAATGATTGATCTTGAGCAAGAAGACTAGAACCCTAAAGACATACAACAAATATCAGATTAGTGCCATTATTCATTGGGTTAGGAGTCACAATAACTTGCAAATAGAAGGAATGATTACTCTGGACATAAAAAGTCTTTGCAAGATTAACCTTATTAGTCTCACAACTAGTGATCAGATCTATAAGACTACTTATCAAATCCTCCTATCATACATGTGAATATCTGATATGATTAAAGCATTTAACTTATTCCTTGAATAAGAGCAACAACCAAAACAAACAATAAAACATTACATTAAAATGGTTAATCAAATGATCCTTGATCAACTTTCATTAACAATCCATACGCACAATACAAAGGAGAAACTTAAAGACCTCAATCTATACATTCAGATTCATACATGTGTCCAAGACCTCACAATTTAACTGATTACAAACCCTAGACCCTAAACTCTGATAGTAATCTGACTCTGTGACTTGGTGCCCTTCTCTTTATATTTTGTTCTAACTTCTGGCTGAAGACCTCTACAAATGATTTAGAAATTCCTTTTAAACATTCTAGGGATCGCCATCCAGCTCAGAGCCACATCAACATGCCATGTCAGACCCCAATTGCATTGTTACCAATCAAAACCCTTGCTGTGACCCTCAACAACTTCTTTGGTCTCATAAATGCCTCTGGTCAGATATCTGTTAGGAGAGACATTCCTGCACAAACAAAGATCAATCAACTTGCACCAAATCCACCACCAAATCTACACGTTCACACTCGAGCCATGCCATGTACTTTTCCTAGAATTGGCGTCACCATAAATGCCTTTCGGTGAGGCCAATGACCAATTCTCTATAGCCACTAATGCCAGGGCTTCTAGTTTTTCACGCGCACCGTCAATACCAAACCATGACTGTGGTTTAGTTTGAAACTTGACCGTTGATCATCCATGATCAGATGGTCACCTTTTAAATCTCCATTAGCCATTGAAACAAGCTACCACTTATGACTCCCATGCCCACCATGGATCATCCGAGATCAGACGACCATCGCATTCCTTGCAGGATGTATTGATCGATCACTTTGTATCGGTGAGTTGAACGAGAGCCCTTGATCTCTATCATCGGCCACCATGGGCCATTGATCTATGTGGTCCTTTACATGGCATACCTGACATTCGGCCATTGATAACCATCAAGCACCTATATCATTCTGATTAAAACATCACCATTCACATTTGGCACATGCACACTTCCGGCCTTTAAGTTGCTCGGGTTTTACCTTATCGCATCCTGCAGCCGAACAAGAGTTGGACACGTGGCACAATCTCGTTGAAGGTAAAACCACAATTGTTATCGGTCGCCTGAGGAGGGTGAGGCGAGGAGAAGTCGAAAGAGATGGCTGTGTCAGCAAAGAGATCTTGGTGGGAGGTAAATAAATGCATGTCGAAAAGAACTTTTGGGTTAGGAGACAAACGAAAGTCACTAAGAGAGATCACACCGAATGGACACCAACATACCGAAGGGGAAAGTGGAGTTGGTGAAGGACATGAAGGGGTTGGGAGATCTCCTGACACAATAACCACCGAGGTCAAGAGATAAGGTCGGGGAATGGCGAGGGGGTCACAAGATGTAGTCTCACGAGTGCAAAGGTCATAAGCAGAGCAGCATTAGGACAGGTAAATAATGAAAAATGAGACATAAAATGACCAAGTGGCAAGTGCACCGGCCAGGCATGTCAATGAATAAAAAGACCAATGGAACGAGAACCAGACCAAGTCAGAGCACGAGATAGGAAAGACATGGAGTCAGAGACAGGAAAAAAGGAGAACAAAGAAGCCATGGAGTCAGAGGCAAAATGGAATCAGGAACCTCGCAAAAAGTTCCAAGACAAACCCCCGACCTGGTTCTGCCCCCGCCAAAAGCAAAAGGAAAACAAAGCAAGTGGAGCCGGGGTCGGAGCAAAACCTAAAACCATAAGCATGAGAAAGGTTCCAAAACTAGTTTCCACTTTGATCCTGCACCGCCAAAGGAAACAAAAAAAAACAAAAGCGAAGAGGCGGAGCCGAGGCCGGAATGGAACTCGAAAAAGAAACCAAAGGCAATATCACGATTTTGGTTCCCATTACGGTCCGCCTCGAGGGAAAAGAAAAACAAAGGAAAGGAAGAAAATAAATATCTAGCCATCTAAGACGCGAACCGCACTTACTTCAGCTCAAGCTAAAGTGGGGCCCATTTTACCCCGTGCCAAAATGACAAAAAATTCTAAGCTAAAATTTGCAATGAAAATAGGGCACACGCGAACTTTGAAAAACAACCAAGAAAACTCTAACATATCCATCCATACATTACCTCATAATATTTTCTTTGGAAAATACAAAAATAAATTGCATCACATCTCACTTGCATCATCAAATCTATTTCATATAGCAATCAAATCATATACTTGCATTCAAAAAATACAAAAATAAAGGGACATCATGTATTTCATTTGCATAATCAAATCCATCTCATAACATAAAAAATAATGCATAAGGACATATAGAAACATAAATCATGCATCATCATTTAATCATGTCATCATGACATCCATACATAATCATATCAACATCATACAAGCATCATATAAACATCACATAAGCATCATAACATAGAAACTAAATGCATTCATCGTAGGCATCCACCATAAAAAAATATCAACATCATATCGATCACTAATCATCACATAAATCTCAAAATCATAATGTCAAGTATATAATGTTATCCAAATGTGTCAAAGAGGTACATCATCAAAATGGTTGTGACTAATCAATGTCTCAACTAAATCAGTGTATACATCATTGAATGTCTCAAATACATCAAATATCATCATGGAGCTATGTGGTGCTCCCCTCAGATGGTGTTAGCCTTGTACCTCCTACTGCACCTGATACCCCTACACCTAGATCCCTATGTGGTGACCCTATTGTACCTCTACTAGTAGTCCTAGAATGGGTATGGGAACTGGTAGACTGTGCATAACTCTCCTAATGCTCTGGAGGAACCACCTCATGGTATCTCAACCTTTAGTACTTAGACTCCTAGGTAGAGCACCAACCTCTCTTAGATAATCAGATGTACCTATGCCCTCAGCTACCCTCTATAGTCTCTCTGCTATGACCTCTGCCTATTCAACTTGCTTCCTCAAGGTATCTGTCTTGGTCGTAAGAGTGGAAATATGTGCCTATGCCTACATTTGTGCCTAGGCCTATGCTTGAAGTTGTCCCATTATCTATGCTAACTGACCCTACAGTGTCTTAACCTAAGCCTGTAGAGTAGCTATTTGAGCCTGCTACTACTGAGAGGGTAACCTAATCTACACATGTTGTTGTGTTGTAGCTACCAGCGATCACCTCTTCTGAGGAACTCTGAGATCTAGGATATGCACACCACCCCCATCACAACCATCTCCATCTCCACCTCCATCTCCTCCATCACCTCCATCTCCACCACCACCACCATCTCCCCCACCATCCCCATCATCACTACTCTTCGCCTCCATCTCCTCCTCATCACCTCCTCCAGCCCTCCTCTGTCTCCATGCTAGCTCATAATCTAATAATGGTACTGGCTCATCTAGGCTAGATATCTATTGGAAGGGATGCAAAAAGAAATAATAAGCATACTCGTCTGAAATTGCAGCCTCAACAATCTCTAGATGATAATCCCATATAATGGTTTGTAATCCTTGATACTCCACTATTGCATCATATGATACAACGGGCCCCCACTTTGGAATATCATGTCATCTTTGTGCATAAAGAGACATTTCCTAGGGCATGCCTTGTACCCTATCATATTATTGCAACACCCTCTTGAAGAGGAATCTCTCAATAACAAAATGTGTCCTCCCAATCAGGTACCTAGAGGAATATGTATATGGTATCTTTGTATCATCCTCCAGCCATTGCTTGCAGTCTTGGTAGGGCTGCCATGTCACTATCTATAGGTCATCCAAAACTCTCCTCTAGTAATCTAGTTTTCTTGCTTAGGCTAGACATCTAGACCTTTATATCCATGAACATAAGGATGACCTGCTGGACATTGTCTATCTGCAAGGGGATCAGGGATATCTATATGGTCCCACACCCATATCTGCAACAATGTGAACCCAACTAAAACATTTGGCCCCTCTGAGATAGACCACCTAGTAAAGATCATGGTATAAATGAGCAACCATGCAGGATTCCCAAGAATATCTGGTACCCTAAATGAGCATACTCTCAAGTATTCAACCCCATCCAACTGAGAGTCCCTTCGACCTACGCTCGGGACATAGAAATCCTCCAATAAACCTAGCAAGAACACATGGGAATGTCGCGTAGGCATAAAACATCTCTTGCCATGGAAAATCATAACCAAATATCTGCTCGTCCTGAAACACTCTATGAAGTACATTAGTGCTTCCCTGCTTAGTGGAATCATATACAACTAGCTCTCCAACAACTAGAATCCTCAAGATCCAATACACATCCTCTAGTGTCACTGTCATCTCACCAGTAGGAAAATAAAAGGTGTTATGATCACTGTGCCACCTCTCTGCCAAAGCGGTCAAATTTATCTTGTTAATCATATGCTAGGGAATGCCTAGCAAAGAAGTCAATCTGCATTGTCTAATCACATTTAGATCATCCTGATCTAAATGTGGAATCAAATCCCAAGTCCTTGGGAAGTACTCTTGAATCTGTAGGACTGATGAAGGCTCTTGTCATCATAACATATTGCAAATCAACAAATCAATCCATCAGTATTAATCAAACTATCAATCTAATCAGCTCTTATGAGACTTTGATCAAATATCATGATTATCTATCATCGAACCTCACCTATCATGATTTCAATCATCAATCTATCATTGATCCTCACCTATCATGAGGTCAATCATCATCATCATATCACTGAATCTCACCTATCATGAGATCAATCATCATCTAATCTATCAACATCATTAAACATCATCAAATTAACCATTGACGTGATAAAAAATCAAGGAGTATAATCTAAAAATCAACCTGGTCTTAATGCACTAAAACAGTCTTTCTATGCGCTAAAAACATTGACGCGCTAGAAAATCTCATGGATGCAATATAACAAGGCTTCAATGTGCTAAATTACCATATGCGCCATTAAATTTTATCAATGCACATATCTTGGTATCAATGCACTAACCAACTAGTTGTGCTACATCATTCATCATATGTGCTAAAACTTGTCATTGATGCGCCAAATTTATCATCGTGCTAAAGGAACCTATCTATGTGCTAAAATCTAGCATCAATGCACTAAAAAATTAACCCTATGTGCTATAGTTCCCTATGTGCTAGAATAGAACCCCAATGCACTACATCGGCTACTGAAAGTGCTAAAACACGAAAATCAAAATTTAAACATGAAAAAAAATGCGACAAAATGAGATTCAAAAATCATGAGGAGGTTTTTCAGGGTACATACTGGAGGTCTGTATGTGGCTGGGTGGTTGTGACATAGCACATGCTCGAATAAGTGGGTCTGGATCAGAATCACCATCTTTCTCAAAAGTGGCTCAATCATTTAATCACTCCAAATTTTTGAAATTGCAAATGCAAAAATGAATTGAAATCATATTCTTTTAACCTTTTAATGAGTGATTAAGTGGGATTTTAGTGGGGTTGATTTATTTAATTTTTCAAAGGGGTTTTAATTAATCAATTCATCACCTGGTGAGCTCAACATCATTTTTTGGGAGATAAATCATCTCTGTGTAATAAAATTGGAAAATCATTATCAAATCATCAAAAAATCATTAAAGTTTTTTAAAATTAAAAAAAACCCTAAAAATTCAAAAATTCATCGATTTATCCCCCGAGGGGGCATATCAAAAAATATTTTTGTCAGCATCACCTAAAAAAAATTCTTTGAAGCAATGTGTAAACACATCAATTGAAAGAGGGGAAAAATGTATACACCTAAAATCAGTCACGATACATAATTAATTAAATACATGGTATTTAATTAATAAACCTCTTATTTCATCTACTTATAAATAAATTCTAAATTTATTTATATAGTTCACTCTTTCTAAATTCTTCCATCTTAAATCACATTCTTCTATTTTTTAATTAAATAAACAAATTCCTATAGTTTTTTTTATTTAATTAATATCTCCTTATTAAATTTAAATTTTAAAATTTGTATTTCATCAAATGTCTCAAACTTTTCCTCTTGCCACATCATCAAGTGTCTCATGAATTTAAATATCCTAAATATTTAAATTAGAATTATCCTCAACCAATTCTTAAACAAACATGTTATGAAATAACTTGCATAATAGAAGAATACGATATGAAATATACTCCAAATACTTGATAATAACTAGAATAGCAAGCCACTTTGAGGGGAAAAGCCTCCAAATATCTCTAATGAGAACACACTTCACAACTTGATGATGAAATAAGACTCACAACCTCCTATATATACCTATTTATTCCTAGGATATCACCTAGGCAGACTTAGACAGACCTATATAAGTCTTAGGCCAACCTAAACAACTAAATAACAATACACTAATGATAATATGACTTAATAGAGAGTTAAGATAGCCACAAGCTGACTATTCATAACCTGATGTGCACTAATATTAAGGGTGTAGCATGCCCCCTTCTTCAAAGAAGCATTGTCCTCAATGCTAATCAAGTTTGGATTCTTTTGAATGAACTCCTCATCCTCCCATGTGGCATCTTCAACTGGTAAATTCTTCCATTGGATGAGATACTCAGTGATAGTTCTATTCCTCAGCTTCTTTGTGTGTGTTTGACAAATGCACTCTGGTTCCAAAATGATTCTTCCTTCTTCATCTAGCTCGGGAAGTGTTGTTTGAGTGGGAATATTATTCCCAATGACCTTCTTCAAATAGGAAACATGAAAAACTGGATGTATCTTTGTTGTTGGTGGCAACTCTAGCTTGTAGGAAACACTACCAATCTTTTGCATGATTTGGTATGGACCATAATACCTTGGAGACAACTTATTATTCTTTTTTTGTTGCTTTAGTGAGATTTTCTTATAAGGCTGCAATCTCAAGAAGACCCAATCCCCAACTTCAAAACTTATTTCACTACGATGTTGGTCTGCCTATTGTTTCATTCAATTTTGTGCCATGGCTAAATTATCCTTGAGTCCTAAAAGTACTTGTTGTTGATGAAGAAAGTGGTCTTCTACTACCTGAACTCTTGGTGACACCTTTATTGATGATGTGATGGAAGGAGGATGATATCCATAAAGTGCCAAAAATGGAGACATTTTTTATGAGCTATGAAAAGAAGTGTTATACCACCATTTTGCAAGTGGTAGCCAATCTACCCATTGAGACTGTTTCTCTGAAGTGAAACAATATAGATATCCTTCCAAACACTTATTAACAACCTTAGTTTTCCCATCTGATTGAGGGTGGTATTAAGAGCTATGAGCCAATTGAGTACCCAAACATGAGAATAAAGCTTTCCAAAAGTGACTGGTGAAGATAAGATCACAATCACTAACAATAACCTTAGGTGTACCATGAATCTTTTGGATATTCTCAAAAAAGCTTTATGCCTTGCACTTGTTGTAAGGATGTGCTAATGCAATGAAATGTGCATATTTAGTGAGCGATCAACTACCACCATGATGACATTATGACCTTTAGATTTGGGAAGCCACGTGATGAAGTTCATGGTCCACCTCTTCCCAATGCTAGTTAGGAATAGATAAGGGTTACGAGATGCAGTGTCTTAATTGTCTCCTTTATGCCTTTGACACACCAAACATTCAGCCACAAATTTATGAACATCACCCTTTAGCCCTTCCCAAAAGAAATCTTGCTTGACTCGATGATATGTCTTCAAAAATATTGAATGACCACCCACTGGAGACTCATGCAACTTTGTGAGAATCTTGATTTTAAGGTTGGAATTCTTGCAGAGATACAAATGCTCTTTATACCAAAGAGTATCTCCCTTCCAACAAAACTTATCTGAACTACTAGGATCACTTTTTAATTGCTCAATGAGATTACTTGTCGCAACATCATTTTGCCACTCTGCTTTGGCTTCCTCCACCCAATTTGCTTGTAATATTGAAAGGGCACACAATAAGGCTTCATCTTTCTCATCCCTCCTTGATAGTGCATCTGTGACAATATTTTCTTTCCATTTCTTATATACAATGTCTCAAAGTCATATCCTAACATCTTAGTGACCCATTTTTTGCTCTTGAGGAAGATAGTCATTGTTCCAAAAAATATTTTAGGCTATCATGATCTGTCTTAACCTTGAAATTTCTACCCAATAGATAAGGCCGCCATTGTTTCACTACATGGAGTATTGCTAGCATTTCCTTCTCATAAATAGGTTTTAGTTGATTCTTACCTTTTAATTGACGACTCTGAAAAGCAATTGGTCGACCTTCTTGCATGAGCACTACTCCTATCCCATTTCTAGAAGCATCACATTCCACAATGAATTCCTTGGTGAAGTCAGGAGTGGCAAGCACTGAATTTGTACACATAGCCTCCTTCAATCTCTCAAATGTTGTATTGGTAGACTCGTTCCAATGAAAAGAATCCTTCTTCAATAGAGTGGTGAGAGGTGTTGCTATACTACCATAATTCTTCACAAATATTCTATAGTACCTTGTCAATCCCAAGAATCCTCTCAGTTTCTTAATGGTTTTTGGAATAGGCCATTCCATGATAGCCTTAATTTTGTTAGGGTCACCTTTACTCCTTCATGTGAAACTATGTCCCAAATACTCCACCTCCTTAAGACCAAAAGCACACTTGGATGGCTTAGCATAGAGTTTATGATCTTCAAGTATTTGTAATGCTTGATCCACATGTTGCAAATGTTCTTCCCAAGTCTTGCTATAAATCAATATATCATCAAAGAATACTAACAAAAAATATCTCAAGAACTTCTTAAAAATGGACTTCATCAAACTTTGGAATGTAGATGGTGCATTGGTAAGACCAAATGGCATCACCAAAAATTCATAATGACTCTCATAAGTCTGAAATGTTGTCTTAAAAATATCTTCCTCAATCCAAATTGGGTGATAACCAGATCTAAGATCTAACTTGGTAAAATACACAGCTCCATTCAATTCATCTAGCAAAATCATCGATGACTAGAATAGGAAACTTATCTTTTAATGGTGTACATGTTGAGGCATTCTATAATATGAACACATGTGGCTTAAGTATCATCCTTCTTGTACCATCACCCGCAGTGAGAGTAAGCACTTTGGGTATGCCTGATAATTCCTTCCTTTAGCATCTCCTCAACAATTTTTTCTATCTCAATCTTTTGTATGTGTGGATACCTATAAGGCTTGATGTTCAGTGGTTGGTTCCTTGGACTAATTGTATGGCATGATCATGATCACTCTTAGGAGGAATTCCTCTAGGAATATCTCCAAGAACAACTAATTGACAATCAATTATAGCTTTCAAATCTGGATGAGTAGGAGCATTAGATTGAGAGAGTTCTAATGAACATAGTTGGGCCAAAAATCCATCCACTCCTTTCTGAAGCAACTTTTTCATTTGATGAGAGTTTACCATTTGTTGGGGTTTTTCCTTTAACCCCCTTAGCTCTACTAGCCTTCCTTCTAATTGAAATCTCATGAATAGTTCTTGGAAGTTCATCTCAATCATTCCCAATGTAGCAAGCTATTGTACTCCCAAAACAATATTTGTTGCACCCATGTATATAACATACATTGGGGTATCAAGTTGATGATATCCCATGGATAATTTAATTATATGACACTTCCCCAAACAACTAATTGTACCACCATCTACAATTAGAACTTGAAACTTTGGAGCTAGATATATAAAACAATTT
>VDFB02219702.1:0-14140 GCA_007258455.2 Sequoia sempervirens
CTTTTGTTAGCTTTGACCTTAGATTGTCTCGTTTAGAGTGAATGTATTTCCGAGCAATATCTAAAATAAATTCCTTATTAAAACCAGGATTTCCAAATGCTACTATGACATCCTTAAATAGTTCATCCTTCTTAGCATTGGCTTGCTTCCTCCAATCCATTTGAATGGTATTGCCAAATAATTGTTCTGCACGACGAAAAATGAAGTGAAAGAATTTCAACCCCATTTCATCCTTCAAGACATTTCCTTCTGAGGTGAGCAAGATTGTAACTTCTTGCATTCCTTTTGTGGTCACCGAGGATATTGTTGTAGTTATAGGGGTTGAGGTAGATGCCCCTATAGGTACATCAATCACATTGTCATTTATTTCCTGTATTTACAATGAGATCATCAAACAACCATTTAATCACAAATTAGAATCACAAAGCAACCATGTAATCATCAATACTGCTTTTACTAGTCAACATGTTATGACATTGATAAAAGTAAAAAATGAACTAGAAAAGAATAATAAGATAATATTTCCATATAATTATACCTGTTCATCTGAAGTAAGCCCTGCACTCCCCAACAATGTCCTCTCCCATAACTCAATTTGCTTAGATATTTCTCTCCTAATTTCAACATTTTCAGGAGTATCTGGTAGGATCCTTAGTATTCTTGATTGTGACTCTATAAGACTCCTCAAGGAAACTTGTTCAGGTGTTGGTGGAAGAACTCTAACTGAACCTAGACTTGATGTAGAGGGCATGCTATGAGGTATTGTGCTTGATGCCACACTTGTGATAGGTGTTTCCGGTCTAGATGTAGAGGGCATGACACATCTTTTTGAAACATCCTACAAGGCACAAATATAAATATTAAAGTGGTATTATGGCAGAAATAACATAATCAAACCCACACAAACATATGATTGAATCTTACTTTTTGCACAACATTGGGTGTATCAGATGGCATAATTGGATCTTACATGCCAACAAGATGCATTCTTGGGGGAATTACTCTAGAAATGTCCTATAGCAAAAACACAAATATTAAAAAAATATAAAAGGTGAAATAAGTTAATTAAATGCACAAGAATCTAGATCAAATCTTACCCCTAGCATAATACTAGATGTATTAAAGGGCGTGATAGGTGTCGACACGACTTTAGAGATGGCCTGCATTCCACAAACATAAATTAACATAATATAATACGAAACATAAGATAATTGAACCTATAAAAGATAATTTTCAAACTTACCTCATTCACCATCATAGCAATGTTTTGCCCTTGCCTGTTCCTTAGCATTTCAATTAGCCCATTTAAGATCAATGGATCCCCCATAGTAGAATCGGGAGTACCCATTAGCACATTCTTAAAGAAACACATAATGACATAAAATGACAAAATATTAATTAAAGAACATATGCAATTGATATTAGTAATATAAGTCAAATTCACTAGCACATGAACAATAAAATACATAATTTTCATTATGTTTCCATACATAAGAAAAACATAAACAATCCTCAACTTCCAAAGTTTTTTCAGCTTTAAGGTATTGTGTTTCTCTTGCTTAGGTGTCAATTGCATAAAGTTCATAGGTGTTGATTGTGTAAAGCTTCCAAAAACAAAAATGTCTTTCAGGTTAATTGTTAAAAGTAAAAAAATAAAATGAAACAACTTTTCCAATTGAAAAAAAATTGCAAGCTATATTCAACGTTACAAACATCCACTAATAGAACACTCAAAATATTCAAATTACTTAATTTCCATTACATTTTGTGTACAATTAAAAACACAGCTACTTCTGAAGTTAGTTCGCTGCCCATGGACTAAGCACCATAATCCTTTAATCCTGCAGGGGCTAGGCATGACACCTTACTCAGGGTTTCTCCATACTGATTTTGCTGACATACACATACAACCTCATCTTTTCAGACTGGGCACTTCAATCTCTGAGATCGGGGCATATACCAACCAGGAGGCTTTTAACGGGTATCTTATTTAAATTTTTGTATGTAGTTGTGTTATAACTGCTGTAGCATTGGCTCTGAAACTGCTGCTAGTTCATGCATCAGATGTATGCAAAGGGGGTAGCAAATATGTTGTTATGAAATTCACTAATCAGGACTGAAGTGCCATTTTCTTAATTTGAGTATTTCCTTGAAAAAGAATCCACATGACAGTTTTCCAGTGGAGTCAGGAAGGTTATTTAAACCTACACACCCTTCTATGTTCAACATTGCAACTGTGATAGGTTGCCAATGGAATCAAGGAGGTTATTTAAACTGTTACAATATTTTATTTTCAAGTGTTGCAGCTGCACTAGATTGTCAATAGAATCAAGGAGGTTATTTAAACCTTTGAAACTTCCTATTATGTTCAAGTGCTATAGCTGTGACAGGTTGACAATGGAATCAGGGAGGTTATTTAAACCTCTACAACTTTCTATTTTCAAGTACTGCAGATGTGACAGGTTGCCAATGGAAATAGGAAGGTTTTTTGAAACCTCTACAGTCTTCTATGTTCAAGTGTTGCAACTGTGATAGGTTGCTAATAGAATCAGGGAGGTTATTTGAACTTTTACACCCTTCTATGTTCAAGTGTTGTAGCTGTGACAAGTTACCAATGGAATCAGGGACGCTATTTAAACCTGCACACTCCATTATATTCAAGTGTTGTAGCTATGACAGGTTGTCAATGGAATCAATTTCAGAAGATTTATCCAAAGAGGAAATTGATTTCCCAGTTGAAGACTGATGATTTTCAATAATTTTATGGATCACAGTTGGTTACAAATTACAGGCACCCAGTCTATTTTTATCATGTTAATAGCATGTTAATTAGCATGTTAATAGCATGTTATTACCTGAAAACGAAGGCCTTGGGATTTTCTCGGAAAGGAAACATCAGATCCTAGGCTCTCTGCAGAACACCACATTGAACAAAAGTCTCTAAAGGTATTAGTGGAAAGATATTATGGAAGGAAACCTCACAACCCTAAACTTACTTCATCTAGCAAAGCCCATTGCAACCTAGAAGACCAAAATTCAAACACTAATCCAAGAGGTACTGGTTCACATTACATATTTATTTTCAATGGTATTTAACAGGGCATATAATTTTTTATTTTTTAGGCAGGGCTTTAACATTAGGCAGGTTTGCAGTTAAAAGGTAACTATATAGAAGGTTGTTGGTAAGTACGAGTGTAGGGTTAGATATGTAGGGTTATTGATTACAAAAATACCATCATATAAAATTGATATGCAATTAATATAGTTTTTAACTGTAGAGACATGTGACATTTAAACTCAACATATTTTCTACGGCTGTTCATTTTTGCTAAAATGAAATCTTTATCAGGTGTGGAGGGTGACAGTTATAAGAATTCAACTATGAGCAGATGTAATGATGAATCCATGATGCAATTCATAGAGTTTTTTTCCACATAGTCAACCATTGCAGCATCTTCCTCTTTATCAACATTACCCTAGCCTACAATCATTCCTGGTTTTGAAATTCCCAAGCCACCTGATTTAACACAGGTTAACAAAAACTCAATATACCTGATTGACCTGAGCATAAGTCTATTACTAATAGACAATTTAATGACTCAAAATTCCTAATCATCTACACTATAAACTCCCAGAACTAATACTGAACATGTAAAGAGTTAATTATATCAAGTATTGAATCCTCACAACCATCTTAAAGTGAACATGATGATCAAACAATGTCATTCTCACATGAAATATCCTCATCTGATGGTATAAATGCACCATCATTAATGGGCCCTAAATCCACAAATAAATTAATACCATATTTTTCATGGTCTTCTTCACCTTCAACTACAGGTAAATGAAAATCAATAAATTCATCATCTTCATGGACTTGATGCTCATGTGGTTGCTCATATCCTTCAGAAACTTCAATGGTAAATTCATCATGATCTTCATCTTGGTCATATGCATCATTACCAATAAAGTTTTCATCATCTCCATCTTGGCCATCTGTGTCTTCAAGGGGGACTTCTGCATCTTCAAGAAAATCATGGTCCTCTACATCTTGAACAAATGTTACTCTTCGTCCTCTTGGATCATAATCAATCACAAATGACCAACTAGGTTGTTCTAAATTGGGAATGAGAAATATCTGCTCACATTGATTGGAAACACATAAGGTTCAGAAGTGGCTTCAAACCTAGATGTATTGATCATATGGAATCCATTCTTGTGCAGAAATATAATTTTGTCTTCACCCACTTTGATAAGCTTGTACCATTGAACAAAAAAAATTACTTTTTTGAAAGATATAAAATCAAGCTCTATAATATCCTCCAACACTCCATAATAGCGAAGTGTGTTTGTGATTGGTTGTCTATCATTTGCATGTGAACGACATTCCACCTCAAATGATGCTGAAATTCCATAATCATAAGTTTGTCTCTTGTCCAACATTCCTAGATATTTTGGGAAGCTTTATATCAAGGCTGTAAACTTGGACTACAACAATTTCAGTGGTACAATACTTGATGAGATATGGAGTTCATCTACTGTTGTGGAATTTACTGCTGGATACAACTTCCTTCAATGCTATCTACCTCCTCAAGTGGGTAATCCCATGACATTGGAATATTTGATTCTTGATGGTAATATGTTGAAAGGAAAACTACCAAAAGAAATTGGAAAATTGCCAATCTTATCGGTACTTTCTTTGAATGGTAATAGTTTGGATGGTCACATTCCCTCCCAGTTGTTTGACTGCAGTAGTTTATCTACTTTGGACCTGGGATCCAATCGTCTAAGTGGATCAATCCCCAAGGTCATAGGAAAACTATTGAAACTGGAGAATTTAGTGCTTTCTCATAATTATCTCTCTTCCCAGTGGATTTGTCTTATAATAACTTGGTAGGTGAAATACCAATGGAGATTAGCTTATGAAAAAAGATTCAAGGCATGTCCTTAGGCAATAATCAACTCACTGGCCCGATTCCTCAAGAGCTTGGGGACTTGAGCAGTCTGGTTAAACTGAATCTTAGTTGTAACAGACTATGTGGTCAGATTCCTGATACAATTGGAAAGTTAGTTGGTCTTTCTCACTTTGATGTAAGCAACAATGAATTGTATGGTGGATTGCCTCAATCCCTTGCAAACTTGGTAGGCATTGTTGGCTTATATGTGCAACAAAATAACCTCAATGGCAGCATTGCTAAATTGCTCTCAAAGAGCACAACCTGGAATCAGATTGGGACATTGAATATAAGCTCGAATTCATTTAGCGGAGATATTCCGAATTCTCTTTTTAATCTCCTACTTCTGACATATTTGGATCTACACAGCAATGAATTTACAGGAAAAATAACTCCAGAGCTTGGTAATCTGTCAGAGCTTACATACCTGGATTTTTCTGACAATCACCTCATTGGAAGGATCCCACATGAATTATGTGATCTTATGAAGCTCGGATTCCTCAATCTCTCAGACAATGCACTGGAAGGAGATATTCCTGATGATGGTGGATGCAATAATCTTAGTGCATTATCTTTTCAAAGAAACAAGGGCCTATGTGGAAAAATCATTGGCCAAACTTGCAAGGGCAAGCCTATTCAGTTGAGAACTGACTCAATCACTGGAATCATGATAGGCATCGTACTTCTTCTGCTTATACTTGTACATGGTCTAGTCAGACAAGTTAAATCATCCCGGGAGAAGGCTTTGCCTTTGACCAAGGCTACTGATAAGTTAAGACTGAACCCTGTTTTTGAGCCCAACAATAACGATTGGATAAGCAGCAGCAGGTCAAAAGAGCCCCTGAGCATAAATTTAGCCATATTTGAGAGGCCTCTTATTCGCTTTAGACTGGATGATGTACTCCACATGACAAACAATTTTTCTAAGATCAACATCATTGGAGACGGTGGCTTTGGTACAGTTTATAAAGCTACTTTTCCTAATGGAAAGACTGTGGCTATTAAGAGACTTGGAAAAGCTACAATGGAGGGTGAGAGAATTTCTGGCAGAAATAGGTACCTTAGGCAAAATCAAGCACATGAATTTGCTTCCATTGGTGGGATACTGTTCATGTTCTTTGAGTGGGGAGAAACTTCTAGTCTATGACTTCATGGAAAATGGAAGCCTTGATACATGGATAAGGAACACAACTGGTGCAGTGGAGGTCCTTGACTGGCCCAAACGTTTCAAAATTGGGAATGTGAAAAGATTCTGGCACTACATACACTATTTGGTATATCTGATAGCATCTCAGAAGGAAAAGAATGAAAAATTAAAGAGTCTTCAGAGACTACTGCTAGCTCTTCTGTCTCTTGATTGCCTATCCAGAAGAAACGGTACCATTTGGATGATGGCAGTTGATGGAACTCATAATGACATTTTCACAGGGAAAGGCAAAGATCTAGTGGACCTGTTATACAGTAATTGCTTCATTTAGCATCACCAATAATCTCCACATGAAAATTGTGATGGAAATAATTCACATATCTCATAATGCTCTCTCTTGCAGCAATGTTAGAGACAAGTTTTGTTGCAATGTAGAAATCAGTGTACTCGAAGGTTTTTGACAATTCTAATAGCGGCTCTATGGGGCATGTTTAACAAACCCTTTTGCAATTTTCCAATTTCACTATGATGACAGAGATAATTATTTTTCCCTCTTGCACAACATTAAGTAAATGTCTTGATTCTAGAAAATACCCTGCTACCTTCATCATCCAAGCCAATTGCTCCAACTTATGTGTTATCTTGACAATTATGTTGGCATGCTTTGTGATGTAATACCTTATAGAACAACCCAACCACTCTCATTATTAGAGGCAAAAGACAACAACCAGCTTAACAACTAACACGAGCATTAATGATTTACAAGCCTTTCATAAATCCTAAGGCTTGATACTCAGTAAAGCAAGCATTGATATAAGGGACAGGGAAAGGCAAAGTTTTGTATGCTCCTCAAATTTCACTAGCATTTAGATATGAAATATATGAGAGACTGGAAATTGGTGCACGAGTAGCCACTTCAGAAGAAGTAAAATGCTTATTTTTTCTATCATGCTATTTCATTTAAGTAATTAAAAATTTCACTATTGGTTTGTCTTAAAGCACAAGAATTAGCAATATAACCAATAATCTTTATTGATTCATTATTAATTAAACACTTGCTACAGGACTATGTTTGAACATACACTATTTTCTCTATAGTTATTATGGAGTAACCTATGTGCATTTTGCATATCTAACTTATTATGATAGTTTTGTAGTACATGGCCATATTTTATGTAATAGGATGCTTAAGAATGGCCTTATGACCAGTGACGGCCAGTCTTTGTGTATATACTATATAATCCCCAGAATTCTAATATGTAATGCAGTGTCCTTCTAATGGGTTAGTTTTAGTTTTGTTGCTTCTTTGTCATGTCAAAAATGTATTGACTTTTTATGTAAATGTAAATAAAATTTTCTCATTTGGGTTGCAGTTGGACTTGTGGGAGTTGAAGCACTGAAGTGTTCAAATAAGTCATCTTTGTACCATCAGTAGATAATGATCCATCTTACAGCGCAGATATGAAAAAAAGTGAGGCAGTAGATTCAACACAAGCATAATGGAAACACTCATGGAGGTTATTGAGTTTAAATGCAAGAAATGATAAATGTCTGAAAGCAGGGATGGCTTTTAATGTATCACTTGGTCCAATAGAAGAAAAAGGAGAAAGTATTGTGGAAAGAATTGATCAGATCAAGCTAACAAGCCATTGGATCATTGTTAAGAACAAATTAACAAGCACATCTAGGATGCCACACCATTTGATCATTGTTAAAAAACTTCAAAACTTCAAAATAGAAATGAAGCTGAATTTTAGATTTGAAAGCATTCGGGTCACACATCTTGATGCCACCAAAGAGAGTTACATCATTAAAAGAAAAGAAAAGTAATAAGGAGACGAACAACAGAACCTCAATTTTTCTTGTAAGCTCTATTTTAGGGTCAACAAGATCCCATGAAAAATATTTTTGGAAAGACGATTATAGGAACAAGACAGTGGAAGTGAAATCTATTAAAGTGCCAAAGGCACAGGCCTTTTGTTTTCCCTGTGATAGAAGAAACGAAATTAACAGAGGATCAATTACAAAGTACATTGATAGATTATTACTTACAATACAATTTTGTCCTATCATGGAAATGGACTAGTACTAAATAAAATTTTAGGCAGGTGGTTTTTTTGTTGTAAAATTAATACTCAACTACTAAGCAATGCATCATGCATGGCAAATCTTTACTAGGCCAACTCTCTGCCAAAATGTGGGCCTTAAAAGTGTTCCATGCATCCCAAGACTAGGGCTGGTTTATATCCCCAATGTTAAGGGATTCAATGAAAAAGTCTCATCCATCAATCAACAACAAACTGGGCTGAGGAGATTGTTGGACACGACTAAATGAAATCCAAGAATCAAACTTTTAAGCCGAGCAATCTTGATGATATGAAGATTACACATACTAGCAAAAACTCACCCTATTCCAGTCCCTATTCTAAAGTTACCAATTTGGCACAAGCAGGGAAGTAGCTGGCAAAGGTTAACAAATTTGGCTTTACTTGTGAAAATTATATTTATGCTTATACATTTTGCATGCATGTCATGGATTTGATCCTTAATGATTTCCTGGTGCAGATCAGAGGTTCCAGTGGTGGGATGGATTGCTAAAGAGGCTCCGGAAGGGAAGCTCTTGGAAGACTGGGCTAACAAATTAAGGGCCTCAGAGTGTCAGCTCGTGGATGCCAGTACTAGATTTTCTGAGATCTTTGCTGTTAAAGATGAGCCAGAACTCACCAACATTAAAAAGGCTGCCTTTTTTAGTGCATCTGTTCTGAAAAATGTTGTCTTGCCAAGACTGGAGGTTGTTATAGATGAGGAGAAGAAGGTTACCCATTCTGATCTGATGGATGATACAGAGAAGGCCATTCTTGATCCACAGAAAGCCAAAGTAAAGTTGAAGGCTGATAATGTTGATATTTACTACTCCCCTATTTTTTAGAGTTGGGGAGAGTTTGATTTAAGGCCAGGTGTTGTTAGCAATGATGATTATCTTTACTATGATGCCACTGGTGTTATCATTTGTGCAATTGGATCCAGATATAACAGTTATTGCTCAAATGTGGCAAGGACTTATTTGATAGATGCCAAAGATGTTCAGGGTAAGGCCTACAAGGTTTTGTTGAAGGCACAGGAAGCAGCAATAAGTGCACTCAAGCCGGGAAACCCTCTTAGTGCTACCTATAAGGCAGCAGTAGATGTTGTTCAAAGAGATGGCCCTGAACTTTTGCCTCACCTCACGAAATCTGCAGGAACAGGAATAGGGATTGAATTTCGGGAGTCTGGATTGAGTTTAAATGCAAGAAATGATAAATGTCTGAAAGCAGGGATGGCTTTTAATGTATCACTTGGTCCAATAGAAGAAAAAGGAGAAAGTATTGTGGAAAGAATTGATCAGATCAAGCTAACAAGCCATTGGATCATTGTTAAGAACAAATTAACAAGCACAGCTAGGATGCCACACCATTTGATCATTGTTAAAAAACTTCAAAACAGAAAATAGAAATGAAGCTGAATTTTAGATTTGAAAGCATTCGGGTCACACATCTTGATGCCACCAAAGAGAGTTACAGAGCCTGTTTTGGCTTTCTATTTGTATAATTCTTTTACTGTAATTACAATATCAATTCCCCACAACATGAATACCAGTGAGTTGAGATGCTGTTGTTGTTTGTAGTAGTGACTAAACTCTTCTAGTTTACTACCTCCGTGTAATTTTGTTTGGTTTGTGTATATGGAAGAATGCCATGGTACTGTGATTGCAGCAGAACTGGAATGATGCAATGTAGCCATAATTTAGTACACGTTGTAAAACAAGCTGAAAATTATTTGTTGTAATGGAACTGTTGGATTTTTATTTTTGTTTTTTTCTATAAGTTGAACAACCATTGTAAGTCTTTAACATATCAAAACAGATGCTTTAATTTTGTTAAGAATAGTCCAATAAAGCTGCATAATTGTAAATGGAAATATGTCCCTCTTCCTGAAATCATTCTAAATTCTTTCACAAGCCAAAGGTTATCATTGTGACGACCAGAATGTAGGGGTTGTTAAGTGATTGATCATGGGTGTTTATGTTTTATCATTTCAATTTTTCAATAAAAATTGATAATTATAAGATCAAAAAATGTTAATAAGTATACCCTTTATTAGTTTACCTACAATTTTTATATTATATGGTCATCTATAAATCTTAAAATATTACAAACATTAGCAATCAAATGACATATATATAATATGGGAGTTTTTCTTACAATTATATTCAAGAATTTTAAAGATTGTTTTTGGAGTCAACTGTGTATGTTTTTGAATCAACGTTTCATATCACACTAGTGAATGGGTTGAGGGTGATGCCCTATCAACTTATCTTCCAAACAATAGAAAGGAGAACCTCCACTATCAAGTCGGGTGAAGATTTAGAGAGAGCTCAACTTGACTTCTCACATTGTTTGCTTCCATGTGTGGCTCCCAATCCCAAGTCCAATCTATTCGGTTTCATGTATGGTCAAATCACAACTAGAGTTCATGTTAACGTCTACTTAAGATAGTTAAATATATATGAACGGCTGTCAAAATCATTGAATGTGATCCGAAACATTGATTCAAACATCGACACAATTGATTCAAGAAGAGATCTTTTAAATATTACATATACTATAGAAAATTAGTTACAACTATATTTAAAAACTTTTAAAAAGACAAAAATAAGTGAAATATAATATACAATTTAATAACTATATAAATGGGTATCTAGATATAATTGAATATAGGCTGCTGATCAAACAAGGGAAAGGAAGTGGCTCTTTCAAGTGTGAACGACTGAATATAATTTCCAGCTTGAGCCGACATAATAATTATTAAAATAAATAAAATATAACAAGGTTTGGGGTTGATGGGTAAGCATCTTGCCTCTTCGCCACTGAATATTATCAAATTATACAAATGTAAAGGCTGGATATTTTTAAGAGATGAAGCTATGATGATGGCAGAATAGATACTCTTTCAACCTTGATTATAAGTCAAACCAGGCAATAATTCATCTACCAAACACATAATTGCAAAAATGACAGCATAAAATATTTAAAATCTTTCAATTAAAAAGTATTTTTGACAAATTTAAGCGACGACTTCAACTCATATGTTGAAAAATGGGTTAAGATCAAATGAGACAAAGTAAGTGAAGATGCTTAATCTTTGCAATGATTTCTGGCTTTGATTGTGTGAGAATTTTTGCATCTCAAAATTTTGAGATTTTGACAAATTTAAGATGCTTAAGATGCTTAATCTCAAAATCTCAAAATCTCAAAATAAGACAAAGTAAGTTAAGATGCTTAATCTCAAAATTTTGAGGTTTTGACAAATTTAAAGAAACGACTTTAATCCATATGTTCGAAAATGGGTTAAGATCAAATGACACAAAGGTGGTTAACATGCTTAATCTCAGAATGTCGAGATTCCCCACAAGAATTCTTAGGGCTGGACAATATGGAATGTTTTGGCTCTTTAGACCCGTCAAACCTCTGTCATTACTCTTTTGCCACTGCTTCCACTGTACATAGATAACAGAGCCAGTCTTACAAATGTCCCAAATCTCCAAGAAAGACATTTTATGGTCTTCCCACTGAATCCACTGATACCCTCTTTTGAAGAATAGATCAAAGGGGTGGCAGGAAGACGTTATTAAAAGCTCTGCACAATTCTAGGCTTGACTGCCACCACCATTACACTACAACAACAATGACAGCGATGTCCCTCTCGAGATGTGCAGTGATAATGAAAGAACAGCAGAGGACAAACTTAATAAAGACCTCCATGACCGGTTGAGCATTCAATATACATCATATGTATATATATAGCTGATACAGCTAAAAAAATCAATGACAACCAGAAGATTTCAAGACCATAAACGTGCCTTAAATTCTTTATATGGAAGCACACCTGCAAATAGCGACTGCCAGCCGGTCATTAACTAAACAAACATAGCACACACAGAGCTTATCTTATCTTTCGTGTAATAACTTTAAAACTACTTTAGGCATTTCTCTGTAGCATTCATTTAATGACTGCCACCCATTCTGTTTTAATTAAGCAGGCTTTTGCTAACTGTGCATATATGACCAAACAGTTAAAACAGTAACACAGTCTCCAGATTGGGTTATTATTGTTGTTATTATTTGTCAATATGATATTCAAGGTGGGAAAACAACCTAAAATTCATGGACATATAATTGTACATTCACAAAAACTTACAGTTCTTTGTAGGGGATTGTTGGGTGCTCGTGCGGTTCAAACCGTGTCCTGGTCCTGGTCCGGTCCTCCAGTGGATTCGGCTAGGGTCCTTCGACAAATGCCCTGTGGGTTTTTCTGAGACAAACCTTGAAGATCCTACGGAGAACCCAGACAAAATTTTCTCAGAACCTAGATAGAATTTGCTCAAAACTTAGACATACACAGGCAGGGGAGTAAAGAATTTTGACAAGATCTAGGGTTTTTTAAAATTTTACCTGTTTGCTTGGATACGACCCACAGTTGAAGAAAATGGCAGCCCACGGGATGAAGAAAATGGCAGCTAGGGCATAATATTTTCTGCAAATCCGGCAAAAACACACTACTACAATCATCACTTCCCGCCACACCCTACATTCTTATAAGCTTCCTTCCCGCCACACCCATTGTAAGCCTTCCCGCCTGAAGAAACTCCATCCAAGTTCGACGCCATAGCAGCAAACGAGAGAGCCAACTCACAGAGCCATCAAAAAGCTGCGAAAACAACAGTTTTGTTCGAGGGAAAAGCCATATGTGGGAAATAATTAATATATTTTTTGGAAAAGGTAGGTATTTTTTCTATTTTAATTTGAGACAATATAAAGTAAAAAAATAAAACTTAACTAGCAATTGCACCTTGGTGTGCAATAGGTACGCCGAAGAGGTTTAGAATATCCATTACGAAAATTTGATGTCTATATTTTGCATACATCTATGCAATGCCAGAGATCAATTGGTAGGCCATTTTGGAAATGATTTTGTTTGTGCAACAAAGGTCTCAATGGAGAGGTGATAGCTTCAAATGAAATATGCATCCACTTACAAGTATCCAAACATGAAAGAAACAAAACCTTTGAATCAAGAAGATAATCAGGCTTCATTAGTAGTAGGCTCATGTTATGTTTTTCATAGGGAGAGAGGGAGATAGAGGGAGAGATATGGATAGAAAGAGGGAGATATAAAGGGGGGAAGAGTGAGAGAGAGGTAAAGAGGAAGATAGATATGGGGATGGAGATGGAGAGGGGTATGGAGAGGAGAGAGAGGGATAAATAGAAATATAAAGAGAGGGAGGGAGAGAAAGAGAGGGAGATAGGTAGAGGAGAAAAAAGTAAAGAGATATAGAAGAGGGAGTAATAGAGAGAGAGGGGGAGGAGACAGGGATAGAAAGAGGAAGAGATGGGGATAGAAAGAAGGAGAGATAGAGATAGATATAACTTAGGAAAGATAGAGGGGTTGAGAGAGAGATGGAGACGGAGAAATAGAGATATAAAGAGGGAGACAATGAGAGGGGGATGGAGATATAGAAAGATAAATATATAATAAGTTATATATATAGAGGTAGAGAAAGGGATATGTAGGGATATATAAAGGGGGGAAGAGTGAGAGAGAGGTAAAGAGGAAGATAGATATGGGGATGGAGATGGAGAGGGGTATGGAGAGGAGAGAGCTGGATAAATAGAAATATAAAGATAGGCATAGGAAGTTATATATAGAGAGAGATAGAGACAATGTAAAGTAAAAAATAAAACTTAACTAGAAATTGCACCTTGGTGAGCAATAAGTACGCCAAAGAGGGACACATGTAATCCTTGGATTGTTTAATATAGTGAGGGAGGAATAGGGAGTGAGTGTGTTTGTGTGTGTGTGTGTGTGTGTGTGTGTGTGTGTGTGTGTGTGTGAGTGAGAAAGATATATGGAGAGAGATAGAGAGGGAAGGAGAGGGAGGTAGAGAAATAGAGAGGAGAAAAAAGTAAAGATATAGAGAAGAGGGAGTAATAGAGAGATA
>VDFB02219703.1:0-13270 GCA_007258455.2 Sequoia sempervirens
CAAGTCAACTCAAGATGATATTAAATGTAGTTGGAGTTGAGTTGATGCTTCTTTCCAAGTTTAACTCCACTTTCCTTAAATCATGCATTGTCAGATCCCACTGATTAAGGATGTCTAATTGACTTCCATGATTTGTGGATCTTAGATCTCCACTAAATGTGGATGTCTATTTTGGAGGGAGACTTTACATTTAAGTTCACCTTTAGTTTGCTTTCAGTCAACTGAAGTAGTTTCCAGTTGACTCTTTGTTGACTTTTAGTTAACTGAAGTAGCTTTCCAGTTAACTGCTTGTTCCCCCTATTTAGGAATAAATCTTGCTAATTGATTGGCAAGAACTCATTGTTAACTCAAGGAGATTTTGGGGTTTCCCACTCCTTTGAGTTCTATAAATAAGAGCCTTGGGCTCATTATTTGTTTAACCTTTACTTGCTATGCAAAATTGCTGCGCCATTGTTGCCAACACTTTGAAAGCGAATATTTGTTCACTCTTGGATGAGAGTTCGTTGGTTGATTGTAATTGTGCATGATTTCGTGCCTTTGCTCTCCCAACTTTTGTAGTTCGTTGATGAAGCATTGAAGAAGAATATCAGAAGGCGCTTGCATTTTGATCATCTTATTTGAAGTTATGTCTACGTCCTGTGTTTAATAGCTTGTTGTCTCATTTCCCTCCTCGGATAGGAGTCCCTCCTCCTTGGATATTTGTTATTGACAGTTGTCGTTTGATGTTGTTTAATGTATTGACTTCCAAGCTATACTTCGGCTAGGAGTCCCTCCTCCTTAGCAAGCTCGTTGGCCAAGGCATCGTGATTTTTGTTGTTTCTAGTAAACTATTTCTTAAGCTCATACCTCGGATAGGAGTCCCTCCTCCTTGGCAGATCTCGGATCTAGTTTACCGTGCAGAGTGTTTGCTTGTACCAACCTTATCCCGGCGTATACCCGAGAGTTCAGAGCCTCGGTCATATCCTCTGGAGACGGTGAATTCAAGTGATCCAACCATCCCATTCCCGCTCCTTTACCCTCATGCTCTGTTCATCTTGAAGGTATTGGATAGATAGAAGCCAGTTAGTCGTAGTTAAGATCTGCAGAAACCAGAGAAAAGCTTAGCTACGGCGCATTGTGTTTGTGCACCCTTGTGTCCTGCCGCTGAAGCATAAAAAGATAGGAACTTTAGTTAACATTTCCCTTCCCTACGCATTGCTCCTAGCAGAGAGGGACTTCTCCTCTTTAAATAACGAAGAAGTGTTGCAAAACATTTGAAATAGCTGAACGTTTACAATCAGCACTCCAGAGGTGCTAATTTAAACGCCAACAGTTTGTTGGCGCCCACCGTGGGGCAACGAGGCATCAAACTTCAAGAAAAGCTAACGCTTTTATGTCACGGGAATGATCCTCTGGCATCCGATTGCATGATCCATACAAGAAGCAATGGATGGTAACAACAACAATGCTGGCAAGAGGCGTCCGCCTTCATTACCTTGGGGTAATAGTATTGGACCTCTGGCTTTTCAAGTAATTCATGAATTACCTAAAGGGTCAAGGAAACACTTCCCCCAATTTCATGGCGATGGAAGTCAACAACCAGATGAACATTTTGCTGCATTCACAACGGCTTGCGCCATCTTGCATGTGCCACATGAAGACATCGCAGTGCGTCTCTTTGTGGAGACTCTTGTTGGAGATGTTGCTGAGTGGTTCAGTCACCTGAAGCCAGGCATTATTACAAGCTGGGAAACTATGAGCGAGAAGTTTTTGGCGAGATTCAAGCCCGCTGAAGACAATCATATGTTGTTTGCCCAGCTTACAAATTCAAAGACGGAATGCAATGAACACATGAGGGAATTTGTATCAAGATTTAATCGTCTTGTTACAAGAATTTCTTCTACACTCGATCCATCACCAGAGATCCTGATAAGCTGTTTCATAAATGCTCTTCCATCAGAGATTGCCTTCTTCCTGAAGATGGCAAAGGAAACAGAGTTGAAGAGTGTGCAAGAATACGCCATCAGGTTGGAGGATAATATGATCACTTCCGGCTTGATGAAAACAAATTCTATCAGATCTCTAGCTCAGCAACCATACCAGCCAAAGAGAGACAATCTTCAGCCACGGTTGCCAACACCTCCATCAAAACCAATGTTTGAAGCTGCACACAGTGCAGTGTTTTGCTGTTTCCATGACAGTGATGAACATACAGGATCCACATGTCCTGAGAATCTGAGAATGAACCAAATCATGGGATACGCTGAAGCTGCTACCAGTTCTAGTTTTGTACCAACAAGTTCGAATGTTGTCTTACCATAGACGGACAACTTCGATGGCGACTCCGCAACGGGAAACTTCGAACCCGTTATTAAAGAAGAAAAAGAAGCATACCGTCAGTATTCTCTTGCGGTGAATCATGAAAAAATTTCAACGCCTGTGACTACACGTGTTCAACACTTGAAAGCACAGAAAGAAGAGGAAGAAAGATGGAAATCAAACGAAAAGGGTGAAGAGGTGCCTTCCACTTCCAATCCCAGATCTTCACAGAAGAACGCCGTGCCAGTTGCTGAGGAGACGTCTTCAGCAAATTTTGACATCGTAGCTTCCATGATGAAGAACAAGGTACAAATCTCTCAACTGGAATATCTTCAGGACCATCCAGAACAAATAGATCAGATTCTCAATGTTGTGAAGAAGCAGGCTGTGCTCAAGTCATCTGTTCCAGCAGGAGCAAAGGCTGAAGTACGTCCCAGTAATTATGTGACTCTGGCAGAGATAGAAACTAAAGATCAGAACATTGCTTGTTCTGAAAAAAGACTGCTAGAGGACACAAGGTCATGGACAACACAGTTTGATGGAGGTTGTTCAAATACAAGTTCAAAAGCAGGGGAAGTGATCATCTCCCCTAAAGGACAATTGCACTCACCAGTGAAATTGGAATTCACTGAGGCTGAGAAAGAGGTGCTTTTATTAGGCCTCAAAGATGCCGAAGACATGGGAATCAAATTCCTATGTATTAAAGGCGATCTGGAGCTGACTTGTGAGCCGGTCAATGGATATTTTCAGGTCAGCAAAGATCACCTACGGCATTATAGAAATCGAGTTTGGAACTCGATCAACTGGTTTGAAGAGTTCAACATCCCGAAGATGAACTATAGCGGAACTAATGCCTCAGGGGTATCAGCTTTCCCATTTGCATCATATTCTGAATTTTGTCAGAGTACTTTTGCTTGGATATATGAATACCTGAGAATCTTCATCCCAGAGGGATTATCTCCTATAATTCCCATCAGAAAAGAAGTAAAGCCTTTCAAGCAGAAGCAGCACTGATGGGAGGCTCTTCGCTCTGCCATGAAGCAGGCGATACTTGAAGCATTTCGTCCCTTTGGGGATGGGGTGAGTTCTTTGTAAAATAAATTTTCTTTGCTTTAACGTTATGTTGTTATGTTTTCCCCGTTCAGTGAAGTATTGTCGTGTTTTAGGTGATTTCTTAGATGTTTTGTCGTAGGTGAATAAATTGGGGAACCCAATAAATAAGGTGAACTCTATTTTTAGGTATGTATGGAACCAAGTCCTGACTCCGCTACCCAACTGATTAGATATACTGGTCTACGAAACTTGAGATTCTCGGTTCTCCTATGCCGTAGGTATCCGACATGGTCACCAGACGGAGCCTATGTTGTACCCAAAATAAATTTTTTGGCATTGTGTAAATTGAGCTAAATCTTGTTAAAATGCCATGTTAAGTCTGTTTTAGGTCAAACCAATCATAGAATCTTGGTGGGTTTCTGTCAAGGAACACATGTGCAAAATTCTGAAAAATTGAAAATTAGGGTTTTTTCCCCTATTTTCAGGGAAATCCCCCGAAAATAGGACCTTCCCAGAAATGATCGAAAATGATTTTGATAGGCTTAAAAGGCTTCACGATCACATTGGTCAAGTCAGAATCATCAAAAGACACGTTTTACTCTGGTGGGTCTATTTCTCTTTTTCAGGAACGAAGTTAGGAGCTCCACAGCCATTAATGGCAGATTGGCCAGTACCAGGTGCTGAAAGCTAACCTTTGAAAGCTTCAACGACGCAACCATGGCGGAAAAGGTCAAAAATGATGCTGTTTGATGAAGGGGATTTTCAAAGTGAAAAATGCTGAAAATTGACTAAGTCTGGGATTTTCAAAAGTGAAAAATGCTGAAAATTGACTAAGTCTGGAGAATGCACGCCTTGCTACCAATAGGAGGCTATGCAGTCAAATGCCTTAGTCATTTTCCCAAACATCCATACACGATGAACGTGAGACATGAAGAAATGGTGATCTTCGACGGAGGAGTTTCCTGAAAGTGAAAAAGGTCAAAATTTGACTAACTCTGGAAATGTTACGAAGGAGAGATTGTTCACATGCTGAAAAGAGCCTTTTTCAAGCAGGGGCGCCCATGATCTTTTAAGGTCAAATGAAGTCACCCAGATCATCCAAGGCATTCATTCTTGACGTTTGCCTGCTGGCGCGACAGTGAAACAAACAAATTAATCATCCGATGAATAGATCACTAGCAACTACTGACGAAGCAAAAAGAGGCAGTTGAGGAATTGTCAGGAAACCACAGTTAACGGCAAAGTTCGAAGGAAAAAGAGCCTTTCCAAAAGAAAGGCGCCCTTCTTTCTTTACCTCCAGATGCTGATAAATGACAAAAGGCTTCCCAGGATATCTTTCTCAGCCCAAGTAGATCTCGGAAACGCAATTGCAAGCATCAATACCTGACAGAGCAGTCAACGGATAATCTGGATCAAAGTAGGCAACTTGTCAGATGGAAATAATCAGGCTAAAAGGAAAAAGCGCCCTTTTCAAGGAGGGGCGCCCTTGGATAAAGGAACCCTAAACTGAAATCCAGGTTTTCTGAAGACAGTCATTTTTGGCGAAGCAGAGCTGGGTACCTGATGAGACATCAAGCGAAATCATCTGACTCTCCGATCAACGAGAAATCCAGATCAAGGCACGAGAGGTCATTTCAAAAAGCTGAAGAACGAAGATTGAAAAATCACTAAGGCATAAGCAAAAGCGCCTTTTCTTGGGAAAGGCGCCCATTCTTTTAGAGCCCTAAACTCAGCTTTTTATCAAACAGTCTCCCAGGCACTTCTCTCCAGTTTGGATCCAGCTCCGCAGTGAATGTGTCCGTGACGTCTCAGGATCAACAGACAACGCTAGATTCAGGATCAAACTGAGGCTTTTCAGGAGAGAAAATATTAAAAAACTTGCAAAAATCAAAAGGGACGCCTTAAAGAAGTCAAAGTCAAGTTGTTGACTAAAGTCAAAAGCTTTTGAGTTAAAGTTGGCTAAAACGCTCCACGATTGGTGGAAATCACCTTTTCAACTTTAGATCAAGCCCAAATCACCTTTTGAGCTTGTGTTAGGTCCCCAAATTTGTGGATCTGAAGCTTAAACATACATATTCAAGGTGAAGGCGTCCCATTTCATTATTTCATTGCAGGATAAAAGATCAAAAACAGCCACAAGCTCTCAAGGACGCCATTGATAGATCTGAAGGAGGTTTTCATCCGTTCTTCAATTTTTCTTGCAGATCTGAAGCAGAAAAGGATCACTATTTTGAGGATTGGACCCAGAGATAGATTTTTCAGAGAATCAGATAAAACTTCCAATCATCTTCTGTCTACTTCCTCTCTTCTTGTCTTAGGTTTTCTTGCACATTTCAAAAAGGTGGCAGGCTACATCAGATCAGATCAACTGGGTAGATCCAGCATAATTTTCTAGAGAAACCCATCTCGTCAAATTTCCGAAAATCAGCATACTTGCTGCCCCTATTTTTGGGGTTTTTCGAAAAAGTTTCAGAATCAAAATTCTGAGGAACTGGGTTTGTTAGCATTGAAGCACGAACAAAACCCATGTGCCGTTTTTTTCGGAAAAATACTTCTCGGGCAGGGCGCTATTTTCAGGGGTTTTTCAGAAGTTGTCTGAACACGTCCGTGTTTACAGTCAACAGGCGAGTTCTTCTTCGCAGAATGACAATTTGGCGTCCTTGGACTCCAATTGAACAACTAGACCTTGCACCAGCAACTCTCCAACCAGATCTTACACACATTGCTGGAGAGCAAACGGACATCACCAACAGTCTGCAGATCTTTATCTTTGAAAAGAATACATCTCCCGCTCAGTGGAGGCCTGCAGCAGTTACTCTGGACGAAGAAGAAAGAAAGGTTGATCTTGCAGCAAAAAAGACCAATATTACCACCTCCCGCATGGTAGTAAGCACCTTGACTTGCCAGCTGCGAAGAGATCATTCCAAGCATGGAGCCGCCAAAAGTTACCAAGAGCAGCAACTTGCACAAGAAGAGGAGATGGCGTGTCATCAAAACATTGACTATTTGAAAACAGAAGAAGTCAACACAGATCAAGAAGCTGTTGACCGGAAGTGATGATGAGGTGTCAGACACCTAGGAAGGACGCCATACACCCTCCAAGTGGCATTCATGAGACTTGAGTTGACTTGATGTTTCTTTCCAAGTCAACTCGAGATGATATTAAATGTAGTTGGAGTTAACTTGATGCTTCTTTCCAAGTTTAACTCCACTTTCCTTAAATCATGCATTGTCAGATCCCACTAATTAAGGATGTCTAATTGGCTTCCATGATTTGTGGATCTTAGATCTCCACTAAATGTGGATGTCTATTTTGGAGGGAGACTTTACATTTAAGTTCACCTTTAGTTTGCTTTCAGTCAACTGAAGTAGTTTCCAGTTGACTCTTTGTTGACTTTCAGTTAACTGAAGTAGCTTTCCAGTTAACTGCTTGTTCCCCCTATTTAGGAATAAATCTTGCTAATTGATTGGCAAGAACTCATTGTTAACTCAAGGAGATTTTGGGGTTGCCCACTCCTTTGAGTCCTATAAATAAGAGCCTTGGGCTCATTATTTGTTTAACCTTTACTTGCTATGCAAAATTGCTGCGCCATTGTTGCCAACACTTTGAAAGCGAATATTTGTTCACTCTTGGATGAGAGTTCGTTGGTTGATTGTAATTGTGCATGATTTCGTGCCTTTGCTCTCCCAACTTTTGTAGTTCGTTGATAAAGCATTGAAGAAGAATATCAGAAGGCGCTTGCATTTTGATCATCTTATTTGAGTTATGTCTACGTCCTGTGTTTAATAGCTTGTTGTCTCATTTCCCTCCTCGGATAGGAGTCCCTCCTCCTTGGATATTTGTTATTGACAGTTGTCGTTTGATGTTGTTTAATGTATTGACTTCCAAGCTATACTTCGGATAGGAGTCCCTCCTCCTTAGCAAGCTCGTTGGCCAAGGCGTCGTGATTTTGTTGTTTCTAGTAAACTATTTCTTAAGCTCATACCTCGGATAGGAGTCCCTCCTCCTTGGCAGATCTCGGATCTAGTTTACCGTGCAGAGTGTTTGCTTGTACCAACCTTATCCCGGTGTATACCCGAGAGTTCAGAGCCTCGGTCATATCCTCTGGAGACGGTGAATTCAAGTGATCCAACCATCCCATTCCCGCTCCTTTACCCTCATGCTCTGTTCATCTTGAAGGTATTGGATAGATAGAAGCTAGTTAGTCGTAGTTAAGATCTGCAGAAACCAGAGAAAAGCTTAGCTACGGCGCATTGTGTTTGTGCACCCTTGTGTCCTGCCGCTGAAGCATAAAAAAGATAGGAACTTTAGTTAACATTTCCCTTCCCTACGCATTGCTCCCAGCAGAGAGGGACTTCTCCTCTTTAAATAACGAAGAAGTGTTGCAAAACATTTGAAATAGCTGAACGTTTACAATCAGCACTCCAGAGGTGCTAATTTAAACGCCAACAGTTCCATACATTCCTAAAAATAGAGTTCACCTTATTTATTGGGTTCCCCAATTTATTCACCTACGACAAAACATCTAAGAAATCACCTAAAACACGACAATACTTCACTGAACGGGGAAAAACATAACAACATAATGTTAAAGGAAGGAAAAGTATTTACAATATGTACTCACCCCATCCCCGAAGGGATGAAATGCTTCAAGTACTGCCCGCTGTAAGGCAGTGGAAAGAGCCTCCCGTCTGAATGTGAGAGAATATAGGAATTCTCTCCTGCAATATTATGAATCAGGAACGGCCCCAGCCAAAGGGAGTCGAATTTTCCGTGCATTCCCTTTGGTTCGTGTCTCTTGTCCCATAACAGGACTTTATCTCCAATCTCAAAGTCCCGTTGCCGAGCCTTCTTGTCAAAGATCTTCTTCACTCGCTCTTGATGCTGAGTGATCTTATCAACTATCTCCACCCTTTCTTCTTGAAGTTTCATCAGGCACAAGATACGTTTCTCAATAGGATCTTTGAATTCCTCATCTTCTATCGTGGATGCCAACTGCAAAGCGGACAACTCTAGAGTGATGGGTAATGCAGCTTCAGTGCCATATAGGATTATGAAAGGTGAAGTGCCGATAGCTCTCTTGGGCGTGATTCTATCAGCCCAAAGAGCATCGTACAATTTTGTGTGCCAAGCCCGTTGATTGGAATCAACCATCTTGCGCACTATTGTGACTATGTTCTTATTTGACGATTCGGCTTGTCCATTACCTTGTGGATAGTAATCTAAAGAATGGGACAAGGTGATGCTGTAGTCAAAACAAAATTCTATCAACTCCTCTAACGAGAAGCTTGTAGCGTTGTCAGTCACGATATTTTTGGGTACTCCGAAGCGTGTAATGATGTTCTCTTTGAGGAAATTACACACCACCTCGGAAGTAGCCTGCTTTACAGGAATTGCCTCAACCCACTTAGTGAAATAGTCTGTCGCTGTGACGACGTAGACGTGTCCTTTGCTAGAATGAGGATTGATAGGTCCTACAAAGTCTATGCCCCATTGCTGGAATGGAGCATCTATCATCACCGGCCTGAGTGGAAGGTTTGACAGCTTAAGTTTACCAACAAATTGTTGGCACAATGTGCATCTGTGCACCCAGTCATATGCGTCGCGGAACAAAGTCGGCCAAAAGAATGATGCCCGCAAGATCTTGAATGCGGTAACCCTTGATGAGAAGTGACCTCCGCATGCTTGATTGTGGAATGCCTCCATCAATCGTCTTTGTTGATCTTTGGTGACGCATAGCAGGAACGTTCCATCAAGCCCACGCTTGTAAAGAACATTTCCTCCAAGCACATAGCTTTGTGCTTGTAATTTTAAAGTTCTTCTCTGCTGCTTATCCAAGTGTGTTGGACATTCCCCGTAGGTTAGGTAGTACCATAATTCTGTGTACCACTCTTGAGCAGATTCAACTAATAAGACCATTGGGAGGTCTTCTTCCATTTCTGTTCCTGGGATTCCATCTTCAGCTTGATGTTTTAAATCACCATCTTCTGCCAGGAGTTGACATAGACCTCTCCCGCGAACGAGCTTGGTAGGCTTGATATCCAAGTCGTATTCTTGAACTCTTGCAATCCAGTTGCCTCTTTTGGTGCCCATTTCTTGTTGAGTGAGGACACTCTTGACCGCGGGGTCTGTAACATACACAGTGGTGTGAGAGTTTAGGATGTAGAATCTGAAATTCTTAACAGCCCTCACCACGGCATATGCGTTTTTCTCTATTTGGGAGTACCGAGATTCACTATTCTTGAAGCTGCTGCTCATGAAAGCGATAGGTGACTCAGTCTCTTCATTCAACTTCTGAGTCAGTATGGCGGAGAGAGTATGTTCCGACGCGTAACAATAAAGAATAAATTCTTTATTGAAATCGGGTCGAACCAACACTGGTGCTTTACTGATGGCCTCTTTTATTTTCTCGAACGCCTTCCTTCCTTCATCGGTCCATTTGAAAACAGTTGTTTTCTTCATCATTGCCGAGATGTCTTTGGTCAGCTCCGAGAAGTCAGGTACAAATCTTCGTATAAAATTGACTTTGCCGAAGAAGGAATGTACCCCAGTTTTATTTGTAGGGAGAGCCAGATCCTTGATTGCATCTACCCGATTAGGGTCTATCCTAGTCCCTTCTTTAGAGACGATGTGACCAAGCAATTTGCCTTCTGTCACTGCGAAGATAGACTTCTTCGGATTCAGTGATATGTGATGGGACCTGCATCTCTCAAACACTTTCACTAAGTGTTGAAAATGATCTTGCCGCTTTTTTGAGAAAGCGGTAAGGTCGTCAAGATAGACGACAATCAATTTGTCCTTTAAGTCGCCAAACGCCAAGTCCATGGCTCGTTGAAAAGTAGCACCGGCGTTGATGAGACCGAAGGGCATCCTCTCGTAGGCGAACGTTCCCCATGGAGTAGTGAACGCTGTTTTGAGTTGATCTTCTTCAGCTACTGCAATCTGGTTGTATCCCGAAAATCCGTCAAGTAATGACAGCATCTCCGAACCGGTTACTGTTTGCAATGTATGTTCCATGATGGGTAAAGGATAATTATCCTTTAGTGACGACTGGTTCAGGTTCCTGAAGTCTACACAAATCCGGATTTCTCCGCTCTTCTTGCGTACAGGAACGATATTGGACACCCAGGTAGAATAGTGGATCGGGTATATGATCTTGGCATCCACCATCTTTTTCACCTCCGCGTAGATTGTATCTTGGATACGCGGGTTGTAGTGTCTCTGCTTCTGCTTGAAAGGCTTGATGTCAGACTTTAGTGGAATTGTATGGGACAATTCCTTTGGCTTGAATGCTTTTAGGTCTTCATAGGACCATGCAAAGACGTCTCGATATTGCTTGAATAGAGAGATGAAATTGTCGCTTTCTTCTGTAGTGCAACATTTGCCTAGGTTGACGAGCCGAGGCCTATCTTCCGTACCAATGTTGACTTGTTGGTAGTCGGCTGACGTCTTGTCACTAGAATTCCTTTGATCCTGAACACGTCAGTCGTGTCTGTCAAATATATCCTCTAAGGATACTAGACCTTTGGGGATATTATTGCCCTTTAATTGGATGACGCCAGATTCCGTGACTTCGGAATTCTCCGCCATATATTCCTTGGAGGGAGAAGCACTACCTTCAAAGAATAGTTCTTGATAATTGTCATCCATGCGAAGAAACTCTTGAATGTCTCTATCATTAGTAAAAACCTGCCAATTGTCGCAGTTGTCGGGGATGGCCGGCCTGTAGATGAGCTCGATAGCAAAGATATTCTGACGAAAATCAGAATGGGGCATGAAAAGAGCTGCTGATACCGCAAGGGAATCCGCTCTGCTATTCCGCTCACGTTATGTACTCGATGTTGAATGCTTCGAACCAGTCGATTGCATTCCATACCCTTTGTCGGTAAGAAGAAAGACGACTTCTTCTTACTTGATACAGCCCTCTGACCTGTTGAACGATCAGCTCTGCATCACCTTCGACTTGAAGGTATTTTATACCCATATCTCTTGCCTTTTTGAGGCCAAGTATGAGCGCCTCGTATTCTGCGGTATTGTTTGTGTTATCAAACTGCAAGCGATAAGCAAATGGGTACAGTGTTCCTTCGGGAGAGGAAATGACAACTCCTGCTCCCGATCCTGCTGTTGAGCAACTACCGTCGAATTGCATATTCCACATTCTTGAATCTTGATTCAATGTTTGTGTGGCAAGTGCAAGACTTTCATCTTCTTTAGTTACTTCTGCCAGCATGGCATACGTGCCAGGACCCGTGTTCTGATGTAGCACTTGTGCTTGTGGGTCTTGAGATTTCACCACCGTGAATGTTGACTTAGCCTCAGGTTCCAACTTGAAAGTGCCCTTTTTCAATGGGATTGTCGCGTACGACCAATCCAGTTGAATCTCGCCTCCGAGATCCTTGCAAAAGCTTCTGCTCAGGAGCATTCCATAACTGATTGGGATGTCGGCTATGAGAATGGTCATCATGATCTTCTTTTCTGGGCAGGATGCCAATCTTACTTGAGCATCCTTCAGCTGACCTACCAATGGCACGGGTTTTGATTCAAGTGAATAACACTTTTCTTTTGTTTCCGTGCATGATAGTCCTAGAGCTTTCATGATTTGTAAAGGCATGACATTGTCAGATGCCCCTGAATCAATTATACAATTGCTAAGCTTATATCCTCCCATATACAAAGATATGTAAAAAGGTTTTGGCTTTTCTCCCGCTGGCACGGAAGATGCTAGCAATGTGGGCTGTATGATGATTGGCTTCTGAATCACCTTAAGAATCCGATCCATTTGATCGGGATGATCCTGGAGATACTCCAGCTGTGAAATTTGTACCTTCGTCTTCATCATGGATGTCACTATGTCAAAATTCGTCGAAGACGGTTCTTGAGGAACTGGTGTGACGTACTCATGTGTAGACTTGGGATTAGAAGTGGAAGCTTCTTTTCCCTTTTCATTGGACTGCCATCTTTCGTCTTCTTCTTTCTGTGCTTTGAAATGCTGAGCACGTGTAAACACGGGTGTTGACAGGTTCTCGTGATTGATAGCAAGATTGTACTGACGGTAGTCTTCTTCTTCTTGATTTACGGGTTCGCTATGAAAGTATCCCGTTGCGGAGTCGCCATCGAAATCGTACATTTGAGGTGGAGCGATGTTTGAATTTGAAGGTACTATATTGGAGCTTGGAATTGCATCTCCGGCATATCCCATTATCTGATTCATTCTCTGATTCTCAGGACACGAAAATCCAGTGTGTTCGTTTGAATCATGGAAACAACAGAACACGTTGGATTTCTCAGGTTCTGCTTGTCTAGGTGGTCCTGAAAACTTCGGCTTGAAGTTGTTAAATGATTGGAAATTATTTTTCTTCGGCTCTTAAGGCTGTTGAGGCTGGTACTGCTGTTGTTGATATGGTGGTGGTGTGGGCATTGCTTGCTGCCCTTGGTTGGGTGACTGCCTTTTGAGGATGGTCACCTCGTTTGCTACCTTCTGTAGCAATGGATCTGCTGATGCCTGGACCAGCGGTCTGATGGCATCATTCTTCATCTTCCCCGTAGTGATCATGTGAGCCTCAAGCTCGATAGCCTTCTCTTGAGCTACCAACAAGTCTTCTTCATGACTGCTTTTTATGAAAAAGGCTATCTCTGAGGGTAGGGCGTTAATGAAGCTGCTCATCAGGATCTCGTCGGATGGATTCATTGTGTGGGAAAGTCGTGTAACAAGGCGGTTAAACCTTGCTACGAACTCCCTCATCGGTTCTGTGGACTCCATCTTTGAGTTAGATAAACGGGCAAACAGTTGATGACTGTCTTCAGCAGGTCTGAATCTAGCCAAAAACTTTTCGCTCATGTCTTCCCAGTTTGTGATAATCCCTGGTCGCAAATGATTGAACCAGTCAGCTGCATTTGCTTCAAGAGTTTTGACAAAGA
>VDFB02219704.1:0-18780 GCA_007258455.2 Sequoia sempervirens
TGTTTTCAAACTGACTCACAAGCAATATACACCATAGCTCAATTGGTACGTTTTTCTTACTAGGCTTGCCTCATGCCCTTCATAGTAGAAGTGATGATTTTACATGCAACCAAGGACAAAATATAAAGGTATGTTAAGAATGAAGTCTTAACCTCTATATTCTAACCAAGATCGGGCATGGCAAGTAACTTCTTGGAATCTAAGTTCCAATGCACCACTTTGATAAACTCATTGGATGGACTGGTTGGCAACTACAAACAAGGTTCTTAATGACACAACATCGGGGACATGACACCTTGCAAGCATCCAGCAAGCCACTAAAGGCTTTAATCAATCCTACTAGGGGCTCTTATACATTTTACGGTAGTACCCCATTCTGAAAGACACTGTACAACTAAGGCCTACATACCATGAGGACTTGATAGTTTAGTATTATCCATTTATATACCAGCCCGAATGAAAAACTAGTTAGAGTCACCTTCGAGTTCTCCTTTCAAATGTGTCTCTTAGGTAGGCCCCTCTAAAGGTGAACAATAGCGAGCAAGCACATCCGTAGTTTGATCGACCTTCATTTAGAAACAAAGGGAGAACACACACGATATACCTAACTCACACTTGCAAAGCATTTTGTTCAATTTTAAACCCAAATTGAAGTGTGGAAGCAATCTTTTATGCAACTTAATGTCATCAAAAAGACTTTTGGTTCTCAAGACCATCGTGAAGCGTGAGAGAAGTTCATACGCCTTTTTAGATGAGATTACTTTGAATAAGAGATTATGAAACACGAAAAACACAGGTTCATTTTATCCTTCAAAGCAATGATTTGATTCATTTTAAGCACCAAAGGAAAGATGAAGATTGGCTATTCAATTTTGTTAATCCAAAATTGTAAAACTGAGTTTGACTAAGTTCTTTTAAAGCTCCTTTGTTGCAAAAATCAAAATGTTCTTTTTAAGAGCCCAAAAAGAAAAGAGGTGTAAGTTGATTTAAAATAGAAAACTAAAGCGTAAAACGAAATCCTTAAGTATTTAAAAATGCTTTGTTGGTTTCAAGTTTTAATGTCCAATTCTTTTTCAACTCCAATATGCTTTGATTTATCCGCCATGATGCGAAGTATATCAAATTAATGGTTAAACATGAAGAATTGATCAAAGTCAATAGATAGGTTCCACCTCAACAATCTGAACACAACAATTTGAAGTTAGCAAAACAAAATGAAACACAAATCAATAACTTTATTTAAATTCAAATAGAAACTAATTTTTCCCTTTTTCAGATGTAAAGTACGGTGGCCAAATCGTAACATCAAAAGTCCATCATATCCAGCTGGAATCCCATTCATAAACATCACAATGATTGCAATCAGATTAAATGTATGAAGTAGTTGCTTTCAATAGTAACATTAATCTTCATAGATAAGCTTGTTATATCTACAAAATCCCACTAGATTTATCTTTTATCAATAAATACCTTTATAGCTTTCTCAAGAACGATGTTTGAGCAGCAAAAGCTTCAAGTGTATGCCAATAAAAGCAAAGATATGCACAAGGTTTCTCAATTGATATTAAGATTTTACATAAAATGTGCAAAGATTATTTAATACTGACTTCAATTTGTAATCGCTCTTCTAAAACACCATATTTAAGACAAAACCAGTGATATAGGGAAAGTAGAATAAGCACACTTGATTAAGACATCAAAGAGTCTTAAAGTAAGATAAGAGCGAAAGATTTTGAAGGACATGAATTACTGATATTGAAGGCAATTTAGAAGATTTGTGATAGCCGTCAGAGAGTATCTAATCACTGCAAAGAAATCTAAAATTAAAGAGCCTTTAAGTTAGATGGTTCAATAGTAAAATAAAAAATGTCAGCGTAGTTAAGAAAGCCCTGACAAAAGTAAAGTTCATAGTAAAGTTCGCAGCAAAACCATACTTTTACCTTCCTGCAGATCGTACTGTCACAAAACCACTCCTGCTACAATCTATCAGACCGATGGTCAAAACAAGTCTTGATGGTAAAGCAATTGGTAGGTGTATATTTGAAAATAACATCAATGCTAATACAGTCAAAGAGATCTGCAAGATCAGCTCATTACCTGACATGCACTATCAACAGATCAAGATATAGTTTTATGAAACTTTAGATTTACTAGAAATTGCCTTCACAGGTATTGGACAAAATGCTACTCTGACATGTGATCTCATGGAATGCAACAAAGGACCAGCGAACTACCTACACCGCCATTGATTATTGATAGGAGCAATATTGAATGGTGTAGAAGCATTCTTGTCTGCGCACTTTACTCATTTTGGATTGCCTTAACTACTACTGATGTCACTGCTGCTTCTGTCATGTTGCTTCTCCCGTGTACTCTCTACCTACATCAAAATGGGAGCTTTGGAATAGGGTGTGGACATGATTTGGTAGATATGACGCAAAATGTGGAAGTATAGACAAGGCGCGCTAATTGTTTAACAAAATGCCTCATAGAGATGCAAAGCACAGACAAGGCACTTAAACTATTAACAAAATACCTCAAAGCTCCCCATGTCTTTTGCTGCAGTCAGATCAAAAGTTTCTGATGAAACCAAAGGAACAAAAGTACCTAAAATTTATGCAATTGCATCCTATTAATCAAATCTGTTAGTAAATTCAAAACAAACGATAACTATTGTGGCAAGATTTCAAGCGAAGGAATAAAACCAAAACAAAATTTACTGGCAAGATCAAAGGAAGAAAAAGTGTATAAAACTACCTAAAATTTAACCAGTTTAAACATGTCTTTTAGCAATTTCCAAGGAAAATGATTAATTCCTACAGCAAAATTTAAACCATAGCGATGTAGAATCTACTATAAGTTCCTTATGCAGCAAGAAAACAAAAAAATAAAAATAAAAATACCAGAGTATGCTGAGATTTGACCACGTAGCTCGAGCATCCATCAAAATTTCTTCCAACTTAACCAAATCTAGTCAAGACATCCAATTTACTAAAGCACAGTTCAAAATACCTAAATGAAGTTTATACGGCTTGGAATGCTAGACTGCTGCAGAATTCCACCAGTTTCAACCTCAAAACCTCAAATTTCTCAAAAGTGTGTCAAATCTTCACCAAATTTAACGTCACGAAAGAGGAAATGAAGGGAAAAAACAAGAAAAACTGTTTGCATCGAAGTCAATGATGACTGATAACAAATCCATGAACTACACCACTACACCCAAATCCTATACTGAAATACAGAGTGACACGATGAAAAGACTTTAAAATATTTTCAAGCAAATGAATTTCGCAAGCATAAAGCTGATTTCTATAATAAGAATGTATACGTTGTAGGGCCACTACTTTTACTATTTGGAATAACGTGATTTGGGCATAGAAGTTTTGATCCCATCATTGTATTAAATCTACAACAATAGCATTATACCCATAACAAGATATAATAATCTTGTAAAACTTCAATCAAGTGAAAACAAAAAGACAGACTAGCATGGTGGGCGCCAAAATGTGAACCCTCAATCTGCATCCTTCAAACAATGACCAACACTAACTATTTGTCAGTTCAAAGACCAGCAAACCTTAGATTCCCTATAAAATTCATTTGAACACAAGAATAACAAAAACAAAGCATGAAAGCAAACTAAACCAATAAAATGTTATTCAAGTGACCAAATCAGCATCTTATAGGGGGATTGGTGCTATTTTGATGTGGAAAATAGCCCTTTCCCAACCCCTTTAGATAAGCTAAATGATGTGAAAATGATATGAAAATACTATGAGAATGGAGTGGACAAAATCAGCTCTCAAATGAAGAGAGTGACTTTACATCAAGTTGTGGAGGATTTGCTTGAGGATGAAGCCTCTATTTAAAGATTTTCTTGATGAGAGATTGGCCAAATGGGTGAATGTGGGATTAAAGATCCACCCATGAGAAGAGGCCACTTGTCAAGTGGTGAGTGGTCAATGGATGTGCAAGATTTGGGAAATGTGCCCATGAGAGGGAGAATTTGAATTCAAATTTGGCAATAAATTTAGAGAGGGGGACAAGAAAAAGAGCAATAAATGCAATGTTGGAGGGACAAATCAACTTGTCATATTTTTCAAACTTGAGGGAATATTCCCCATAAATGCTATGTTAAGTGAAAATGATGATTTAAATAAATCAATAAATGGATTTATTTGTGCAAGTGGCATAATCTAGATAATGCAAGTGGGTAAGATTTAGCATTTAATCATGGTTAGATTAAATTAATGATGATTACGATGATTTGACCAATTTGACTTGATTTAGGGATTTAAATCAAATCAAAGAGACAAATATGAATTGGATTTCAATTAAATAAAGTCCTGATTTATTTAATTAAAGGGATGATGATAGGATCAAGTTTGATTTATTTGATTTAAGCTGATGACTTTAGGAGATTGATAAATAAACTTGATTTATTTGTTGAATGGAATATGATTATGCATAATGCTAATTTTGCGTGTCTACAGGAAAATATGTGTGAATGGAATAAAGTAAGTTAACATTGTTGGGAAATGTTGAAGATATATATTTTTTTAGAAAACAAGATGCATGGACATTGCGAGTTCTAATATCACTACTATCATCATGGTCAAGAAATTTCATTATTTTCAAGGGAAAATAATTACTCATAAATGGATACATAGCTGTTTGCATAAATTTTCTATTACTGGTAATTTAGAGGTAAGTTTCTTTGCAAGAGAAGATGCAACTCAAATTAGTTTTATGAGCATTGTCCAATCTCAAGTAGTTGATATATCTTCCCTAATATGTGTCAATCAAGTAATCTATCTTCTTACTACGAATGTCCTGGAAAGTGCTTTCCAAACATTGAAAAATTACGAAGTATCTTGTAGATGAGTTTATTAACATTGCCAATGGATCCTCAAACAATTATGCTTACACTTTTGGGGCTATCTTTTCTACACCTAATTATACCTTCAAAGACTCATCTAAGATATTAAATGGATAAAGTGTAACAAGATCCAATTGGAGGCTAGTGGCACCAAAGGATGGAGGAGCTTCCATGATCTCAAGTTAGCTTCTCACTTTCAGAATAATGATTGATAATGAGAATCATTTTTTCTTTCTTTCTTGCTTTTCTTGTTGATAATGATTGATTTCAAGAATAAATATATTGTGAAGTTTGATTTTTGGAGACAAGTAAGGGATTTGGTGTTGAACTTGATATGGATTGTTTTCAAGTGAGTTTATGAGATTTTGATTGAGAATTATACCTTTACAAGCATCAAGATACAACTTGATGGATCCCTATGTTTGTAGATCCTAATATGGATTATTATCGAATATTTCAAGATTCAATGATTTAGGAGTTCAGGAAAATGGTAGTCTAAGAACTCGAGAATTCATACCAAAGCTAGACCTTTCTGAAAGTCATGAGGTAGCTTCATGGAGTTCCACTTCATTCAAAATTTATTTATTCAAAGGAAGATCTTCTCAATAATGTATATCTATTTTGTAATCAGCAAGTTTTGCTATGTAATCCTTAATGGGGGGGTCCCTTGGAAAAGTGAATTTCAAATTTTTGGGGGTGCATTTGTAGGGAAACTATAATTAGGGGGGAATGGTATAATATTACATTTATTAGTTGTTAATATTTATTTATTTAGTGTTATAGTTATACAATTTGTAACCACATTTCTCCTTTATGTATCATAATCAATCAAGCTTTTTATTATCATTTACAACTTAATTATTTGACCAAGTTGCTACATATTTCTTAATAATGTACCTGACATGATCCTTAGGTATAATCACCAATCAAACATTTGCACTAGTGTTAGCTTGTTAACAAAAAGAAAATAGCTTACAAAAAATCTCAATGAATAGATCATTCAATATCCAATATTATTAATACAAAAATCAATCAAATTATGATTTCAAATAAATCAATCTCAAACTCATACAATTGAAAGTATCATTAAGCTAGATTGCAATTCGATTATTAATGAAATACACATACTCCTAATTTATGTTATTTATAATATCCTTGGACAACATTACTTATTTATAACTAGGGAGTAAGGTGCACATAACTAAATTAATATAATATACTTATTCCTACCATGTAAATAAACTACTAATATTTTACTTAAATTTAAATCTTGAGAACACCATTTTTCTTAACTCTTTAAACTTGGTTAGTTTTTATACATTTAGTTTATCATCTCAATTTATACCTTTCTTTTCACAATCGATTGGGAAAAAAAAGAATTTATCTTTCATCAAATGAGATACAACCAATCTCATTTAAACCATTCATGCAATTACACAAAAAGAAATATATTAATTTATAAGTTATTATTTCCATGCATACCTTCTTGTATGTGCCAATATGTTTATTTGTGATTCATGCCTGATCTAAATAGTCAATGAATAAATATATTCATCTCATCATTCATGCCTACTTTCATGTAACCTAAACACTATGTTCATCGCACATGTGAAATATTTGATATCATGAAGTACATGTTTAAACAAAGTAAATAGGGTGCCCCACCTTTTGGGGAGATGGAGCATGAGTTAGGGTTTAGGACCTAGCTAGACCTATTTCCCTCAAGTTTCATTCAAGGAAACCTTACAGATCTCAATTTGAAGGTAGAAAGGTGCAAAGAGATCTTGCAATAAGGTATCCTAGGGTGTGATTAAGGACTAAAAGGTGGTTCACCACCAAGATAGGGCTTGGAAAGATAATTAAGATGCAAGACCTAAAGATCAAACCTAATGATTTGTAAAACTTGAATAGATGACCTAGAAATGAATGTATAACAGACAAAAACTGAGAAACTAGAGAAGTGCACTTGGAAACTTGAATATACTTGGAACAAGGTCTAAAATGTTGAATTTAATGCACACTGGGACTCATACGCCATACTAGGGATTTAGTCTCGATTAGGGTTTTTAGGAAAGAACAAAAATCTCGTAGTGACAAGTTTGGAACTCCTAAAATATGGAAAAAGACTTGTACTTGGACTCATACACTAGAAATGGTGTATAAGTCCTACTCAACTTTTTTAGAGGATCAAGATCTGAATCTGCTCTTCTAACTCTGCTCTGTCTTCTCAACTTGATTTTTAGATCTAAAATGTTGAATTTTTCTCTATAGATGCCTTTTAGTGATCTTGTGAACAAGGTGAAAACTTTGACAACTTTGTAAACTTCAAGAACTTCATCCAATATTTCTCTTCAATGTTTCTTCACCCTAGGTCTACAAATCACACACTAAAGAGAGGGAAAAATGTTGATTTGTTAGTGGAAAGGGGTTTTCCTTGGTCAAACCCCATTTTGGTAATCAAACCTTGAAATAAAATGAAATGTAAAGGAGGAATGATGAATGAACAAATATGTAATGTTGCAACTCACCAAACCCTAGAATAAGATGCTACAAACATGTATGAAATAGCTCCAAAGGATGTAGATCTTGAATCTTGATTGAATGAGATGGATCTTGACTTAAATGCTTGCTTGAATCATGAAACCCTACATCATAAATTCTAGCTCAAAAATAAACATGATGTATGATGACTTTGACATGATGCTTGATACTTGAATGATGCTCTAAAACACTTGATAATCAGATCTTGAATATTCCTGTAGACACTTGTAATATCCAATTTTCTATAAGGAATGCTCTCATGAAATTCTTAGGTGAAAATGAGTCAAATAACCTTCTATTTATACTTGTTTATGCCAAATTTCCTAAAATTACAACACTACAAGCCGACATTAAATCTAGGAGAATAAAATCCCACCAAGAATTTGAATTTAATTTAGATATAAGATAAACGAAACTCATATGCCAATTGTGGCATATGAGTCCCATTAGGCTAAGCTTGGGACACATTTTTCAAGAAATGCTTAGTTTAATGTTAAATTCAGATCTAGGACCAAAACCTAGGTGGTACCCATACACCCAAGGTGGTGTATGAGTCCCAGATCACTAAATCTGGGCCATAGAATCCAAAAATGTTAATTTATGATTTTTCATTACACATGAGTCAGGATTAATCTTAAAAAGATGAATTAATTAAGGCTTGTGGATGCAAAATAGGACCAAATAAGGCATACAGAAGCCCAATTTATTAAGGAATCCCTAGATTAGTGTGAAAGTGTAATGGTAAAATTTGCAACACCCTAAATAAGGCATAATTAAGTTCATTTAGTTTACAAGGGACCAAGACTTTATGTGAATGTGTTAAACACATGGCAACACTAAATCAAGGTAATATTAGGCCCAATTTAATAGGGAGGGCCCAAAAAAGTGTGAAAATATAAGGGGATACATTTTTTGTCATTATATTTATCCCCCACTTTAGTGAGAGGAGGAACTTGCTTAAAACTCACACTTTTTCTACCTGTTGCACACACGCCCCTATTTTTTAGCCTAAGTTGGTCATGAGCTCTAAATTTCCCTAATTCATCTTGTCCAAACTCTTTCACCTAAGTTTTAGGAAGTTTTATGCCTTTGCCGAAAATGACTTGTGGGTTATCACCCTTGCAGGTCTCCGTGCCCTCCCTCGTAGCTTGTAGGTCCACATCTACAAGTCCCCCCTCGCAGATTGCCATCCCTATTTTTCCATTCTCTATGGCATTATTCCCACACCCGCTTGCAACAAACTTCACATAGGCATATTCCACATCCTTGTCCACCACTTCAACTTTGGCTTGACATCCTCTATGGCGCAAGTTTCTGTAGCTTCACTTATCGTCCGCTTGCCATACATACACTTAATGTCCTCATTAATGGAAATTTTTTCTATGAAACCCCTTGAACCACCTATCATTTTCATCCAATAATTTCAAATTTGAAGGGCGAAAAAGAGACCTCCACATGCAAAAGACTTGAGAACTTCGATGATAGCTGCTCCCTATATGCAAACAAGGTATGCACTTGAGCACTCCTCACTTGTGATTTAGCCACTATCAATGAATTAAAGGCTAGGGTTTAAGTAAAATTTGTGGATTTAAATCTAAAACAATAAGAACAAACCCTCGCTCTTGAAATACTCAAGTATTCTTTGTGGGATTTCCAATTGGGAAGCATGCCCTACAAATATCATTTGAATTAGAAAAGCTAGTGATGATCCGACACTAATAACACAACTAAAAATGAAGATATTCCTCACTATGAATTGGGATTATCATGACCCATCGGGTGAAACTCCACTCCTTCAATGCTATATTCAAGGGTGGCATCCTGATAACCCTCTGCTCTGAGTTTTTCATGCGTTAATAATTGGACTTTGAAACTTTAAGACTAAGCCCTCTATGGACCCACCCTTGCGAGTCTCTGTACCTAGGTTGTCGCTCCTCCATCACCATCATTTAATGGTGAAGCCTTCACTATCACCCACCTAGTTCCGTCTGCAACTAGGTGCATTCACCTGGAACAAAGGTCCTCAAAATCGCTAAGGTTTTAAGGTGGGTCCGATTATGCAGGCCGCCATTAAGGGGAGTCTGCCTCAATTTGACTGTTGCCTAACAACAAGAACATCATGCCTCTTTTTCATGCGGCCCCCGCACCCATCACCTCCATAAATCCCAAAATTGGAGTTTGAAGTGACAAAGTTTCTAAGTCAGGATGATTAGGCAGGTTTGCCCTTGCGGGCATCTATCGTTGGGAGGTCATCCCCATGTGGTCATTCATTAATGGAAAATCCCCTATGTCACTCCACCTTGTGGGTCCTACACACCCAAATTTTGTGATCAAACTTTGAATGCAAGTGGTAAAAACTCAAGACAAAGCTATTATTTTCACGTCCAACTTTGCATACCACCATCCATAGAGGGTTGTTAAAACCCCTAATGTAACTTAAGGAAAAACTCCACTGCCTCTCTACCTTGCAGATTCTACACTCACCAATGCTTCCAAAATAATGAGTTCCTAAATAGATAAAATGCATAAGTTAAAAGCTTAGGCAGGTTCGCTTGTGTAGACCGACGTCTACAAAACGCTATTCACTCAAAGCTATTTCCTAGTGGCCAATCTTTAGCAAACCTCCACCCCATGGCTTCCACACTCACAAGTTTCATATTTCACAAAATGATCAAGCCCTCAAGCCAAACAACCAAGAATGATTCCACGCATGTGCCAAAATGTTTAAGGCTAAAAGCTTACCAAGAAAAGAGACCTTTGCGTATGTGTAGGATCGTGATGGGCCAAAAAGTGGCAATATGATAGGTATGTGGCTGCCTTTTTTACCCAAAATTGATGAAACGAGAAAGGGTTTTAAAGGAGATTCTCAGTTTTCCACCAATATAAATTATGTTTTTAATTTGAATTTAATAAGTAATTATTATTCATTTTCTATTTGAATTACGACTAAAGTCTGATTGATAGGCTGATTGAAAAACATCTATAGCTTTCAAATGGTATCAATTTTTTGAATCCAAAACATGTGTCACATTCTATGCTTCGCATACTATAGGATTAAAAAAGAAAAAATTGAATTTCATGAAGTTTGACCATGTTAAGGTGGTCAGACATACAAGTTTTATATTTTTTAAAAGTTGTAATAAAAAATCATAATTAATTATTTACTTGGGAACTAATTGCAAAAATATGCATCAAGCATCGGGACATGATTCCTCTACTTATATCTAAAATCTTATAAAAAAAATATTATCATTTTATTGTGGTTAGGCTGGTCAGACAGACAACTACTTATTTTTTCCCTGAAATTTAAGTACTACTGCATTGAAATTTCAAATTTTTACCAAATAGATTTTTTTCTTTTTCAAACAAACCTAGTAGTTTAGAAACTACATTCAATTTTCTACAAATTCTATTCTTGCATATTTTTGATATAATATAGATAACTTATTCAAATTTTTACGTCAAGTTGCCTAACTCTAATTTTTCTATTTTTTTTGCCATTTAAGGGCCTATTTTTTCCATGATGATCTTGCACATACCCCTTTCAAGTTCTGCCATGCGGAACTCCACTTGTGGAATGTTTTTTACCCAAGGATGCTTCCTAGTTGAAAAAATAAAACAAACTTCCACCTCACGACTTCTACACCCTGATCCTCTGCAAGAGATTTGAGGGGTGATTTAACGAAGGAAACTGATCCTAAGTGCCTTCATCCTAAGTTAAAAACTTAGGCAGGTCCACTCATGCAGATCGACATCTATAGAATTCTATTCACTCAAAGCTATTTCCTAGTGGCCAAGCTTTAGCAGACCTCCACCCCATGGCTTCCACACTCACAAGTTTCATATTTCAAAAAATGATGAAGCCCTTAAGCCAAACAACCAAGAATGATTCCACGCAAGTGCCAAAATGTTTAAGGCTAAAAGATTACCAAGAAAAGAGACCTTTCGGGTTCCGCCATGTAGAACTCCACTTATGGAATGTTGTTTACCCAAGGATGCTTCCTAATGGAAAAACTAAAACAACCTTCCACCTCACGACTTCTGCACCCTGATCCTTTGCAAGAGATTTGAGGGGCTATTTAACGAAGGGAACTGATCATAAGTGCCTCCATCCTAAATTTTCACATGTTCCCAATGACCCTATGACAAATTAACTCAACAATCTAAGCATGAAAAAATTCACTATTAGGTGACCTCTTGCAGAAATCTGCCTTCCAAGCACTGTTCCTTAATGCCTTCACCCTAGTGACTTTCGTAGCATGGAAACCCACACCTTTAGACCCACATTTCTATAAAACTTATAAAAATCCTTCAAATGATGAAATCTAATTAATGTAATGATCTCTCAAAGGTATGTGGGTATGTTTGATAATGTATTTTCTTGATTTAACTAAGTTTTTCCCTCCTATTTTTTCAAAGCACTTACTACACCCTTTGTGTGTAGAATTTATGGAACCTATTGAGGGCCCAGTGGAGAAGCCCACAGAGAAAATAAACAAAGGAAAAATACCAACAAGAACTTCAAGAGGAAAAGCGGAGAAGGTGCAAATGAAGTACCAATTTTATGGGGTCTAGTGTACCTCGAAGATCACTTCCAACTAGGAAAAAATCATTCACACTGATTTGGGGCACGTCAATATTGATGCATTCAGACGAAGGGTGATGGTAGATCGTAAGACAAAGGAATCCTTGAGAATCAAGAAAAGTGGAATTGGAAAGGCCGTAGGCTTCCCTCCTACTCTAGTGACCCCATAATTAGTGATGGCTTTCCAGGAATGCTATCACCCACATAACATAAGGATAGTCACCAGGGATGGAAGAGTACTGGAAGACCTATCTCCCTAGTCCATCAGGAAAAAATTTGGCATTCTCATGTTTGATCAAATGGAAGAAGTTGAAAAGGATTTTTCCTTGAAAGTGTTGTAAGGAGATCTATTGGCAGCAAAAGTACAATCAATCAAACTTGGCTAAAAGAAGAAAGGGGAAGTGCCAACAAGTTGGCTCAAACACTATACAAAAGTGATTTTGTAGAAGAAACTAATGACTTGGTCAATCTCCTTAGTAGAGTAATGGGCCTTCCTACTTCCACATTCTTTGAGGAGTTTATGTTTTATTTTGTAGAGGAGATCCTTTGGGGTAACATAAAATTTCATTGGGCCAAAATGATAAGTGAAAATCTACACAACCAATTCATGGCGGTGAAGAAAACTTCATAGTTTTACATGACGTCCTGTCTGGTCTATCTCCTAGCTATCAAGTTCCCATATAAAGGATTAGATTATGATGGGGTACTAGGAACAAAGAAAGGACAACTCCTAGTATATGATTGTTACCAAAGAGTCAATGATGCCTTCATAGGGAATATTATTTCCACCTTGTCAGGAGAATACCATAGGAGAATGTACCACAGTGCTAAAGTAGTGGTTAAAGGGTTCAAGTATTGGTTTAGAAAGTTCCCAAAGTTTACGTACATCAGAGTAGTGGGATTCTTGAGAAGACCCTACCGGCTGCCCCGTTACCCAAATGAGAGAATAATATTGTTGGAGTGTACTTGATAGCTGCAAACTGCCCACACCTTATTGCATAATAAGCACTGTGCCAGGGTCCCATATCCCTTCACATTTGGACATGGAATGTACTCTTTCCCTACTTCCTCGTGCGTAGAGTACTCTGAGAAGGAGCTTGCAAAGTACAATTTTGAGTTGCACACAGAGAGAGGAGGCTTGGATACCCTTTGTAAATTGTAAAAATAGGTTGGAGGGAAATACGCCAATTGACCACACATTAAAGATTTTTTGGCAGATTGCGATGATGACCATGAGGTCTGAAGGCAACACTACATGAGGATTGGCTCGCACTCACAAAAGGATATGAATATCAGTGAAACTTTCCTGGGAATTGGACATTCGGACAGGTGACTAATATCTTTTGTGGACGTTCATTTACTTGTCAAACCAGGGGACGTAGACTTTAAATGGCACAACAAAGTATATGCACTAGGAATTTGTTTTAGTCAAATCTTAGCAAAAATACATACTGGAAAGAAATTCTATCTAAGCTACATAATGGTAATGCAGAATTTTTTTAACTCAACTATGCTTGATTAAAACAGAAATGTAACAGCTACGACTGAAGCACAAACCATGGCCTTATCTTTGAGGAGCGATCCGCGAGGGATGGACTCTCTATCTTTGCTGAGGAGTAGTGTAAGGCCCGAGTTTGCATAAAAACTTCAAAGATGAAAGCTAAGCGGATATCAGCGAAGAACATCTAACTAATTAACTTCTGAGGATACTTACTAAGTGGGCCCCCTTAGCAAGCATCTACTGATTAGACAGATGCTGAACTCAGAACTTCATCGATCTTTATTCATGAAGACATAATGAAATACATTGTCTTGTTGGTGTGAAAACTAACAACAAACTCTGCTTCTGGTCAAACAGATTCTGTCTTTCATTATCATACTGATTATTACATGATCTCTGCTACTCTGTTTCTATCTTACCTAAAAATCATCTATTACTCATTCTATTTCTCTTCTATCACCACCTCGCGCAAGAGGAGTATCTTATTTTTAAATTAGAAGAACAACTAACTAACCAACTTCATCAAAGAAAGACGTGGAAGTAAAGTATATCCCTGAATCAAGGAACAAACTTCATAAATGAATTTATGTGTTCAACCCGATTCAGAGAGAATCTAGCACTCCACTCTCTCCAGATTGACTTTCCATTAAAAATCTTTCCAAATCGGTTTCGGTCAAAGAGTCTTTGGCGGAGCTTCCTCAAAGTCGTGCAGAAAATGGGCTTTACTGCAAGGCCGAGATCGGCTGCGCTTGACTCGATCATTCTTCAACAACATGCGAAATAAAAGGTAACAGACGCGCAAGAAGAGGCATATGGTACATACACGATATCTATTCATTAATCACACATTTCAAATCCTACTTCGCATTTTAAAAAAATTGTATCTGATATACGGCCATTTTTCGAGGAGTCAACGGGGCAATAAATGCAATCAAGTCGTACAATAGAGAACGTAGGAATATAAAAGTGTCTTGCTACAAGATATCCCCATAAAAGGTTTCATCAAAGTTTAAACAACCATGAAATAACAAAAATGAAATCATTTAAAAGTTTATCATATTATCAAATTATGAGCATATTTTAGGCTCATCACTGCCCCCTACTTAGCCCAATGCTGGTCCTCCAGCATTAACTTTCCTGGTGATTTCTCTGAAGTCAGTAGTGGCTGCATGACTCTGGAATGGATGTCCAAACCTATAATAGAATCCTCTGAAATCCTGGAACCTTTCATATCTGCGGTCTTCTAATTCACAATTAAGATTTGTAGCCTGATGAGGATACAGGGGCCACATTAGCACAGGGGGTCTGAATGTCAGTGGCAGCCACAATTCAAATCTTGTTTGAAGTCCCAATTGAATATATCTGCTGGTTCATTTGAGTGCAGCTGTAAATTTTAAGGGACCATGTGGTTCTGACTTTCTTAACCCAGCAGTCAACTTTTCCCATCTTTTCTCAGTTCTGGTATATGCTAATCTCCAAAATGAATATTGTTGTGCCTAGAATTCATCATATACTTGCTTTCTGATGTCAAATATTTTTGCTCTGGCTGAAACATTATTAATACCATATGTCAATGCAAACCAATCTTTCAGCATTGCATGTGGGTTTGAACTTTGAGAGCGTAATGAGACAGGCTCTGTTTTCTCAATTTCCTCATACGTTTCCCACTGTCTGCCATAATTCACCTCATTTGCTGCCCATGACATGAATGCTCTCAAATGAATATCACCAATGTATGGAAGAGGATTCCATTCTGTTTCAAGTGGTATTAAAAAGCCATGCAAATAGAATTCACACGGAGAATTCCTTAACCAGTTAGGGGCTGCTTGATATGCTTCATAAAATTCTTTGGCAGAATGAATTATGGGGTCTTGGTTTCTGGAAATTCTCATCAATTGAAACCATAAAAACTGTTCTTTGAGGCACAAAGCATAAACTTTGGGTGGCGGTCTGCATTCCATAATTTGACCGGTTACCTTTAGCATTTCATCCATTTTTGCTTTCAATTCAGCAATTTCCTGTTTCTGATTTTCAATTTTCTTTTTCAATTTCTTCTTTTCTATTTGCCACAGACTTTGTTGCATATCAGTCTGGGCAATGTGTCGAAAAATCACAGTTTGCAGTGTAACTGTTTCCCAATTATTTTTAACAAATTCCAGAAATTCAATTAAAAAGGTCCTCCTATACACAACAATGGCTTTACACATTGCAGGATGAAATATAACTTCATTAGGCACATTTAGTTGTTCAGCCTGTTCTTATTCTTGCTGCAGGATAAATTTTTCTTGTTGCTGCGGTGAAGAAGTCTGAGCTTCCTCCGAGAATTGCATAGCAGCATTAACCAGATCATCAAGACTTGGCAACTCATGCCCATTATGCCCTGCTTCTTTTGTCTCTACTTGTTCCTCTTTAGGAATGACCAAACTCTGAGCAGCATTCTCAGATTCAACAGATCCTTCTTAAATTACAATCACCTCAGGTTGCGGTGAAACAGGGGAGGCCCTAAATTGTTTCCTTGTGGAAACCCTTCTTGGTATTGATGTGGCTGCAGGGGGTGTTCCGGTAGCTTTTCTTTTTCTTGTTTGTTCAGGGGGCTCTGCCCTACCAGAGGATGATGGTGAACTGGTAATATCAACAGCTGTTGCTGTAGGAGAATCTGCTGCAGGGGAAGGTGCTACAGGAGAGGAGCATTGCCTTTTCTGAGAACGAGGGTCAGATTCTGGGGACCCTTCTGCCTTTGATTTTCCTTTCTCCCTCCTAGCGGCAGACCTAGTTTGTACCCTAGCAGAGGATTCAGCTGTGACATCTACAGGATCGGGTGCTACAGGAGTAGATGACCCTTGCCCTGTTCCACTAGTAGATGCAATTTCTTTCTTCTTTCTTTGAGGCCGTGGGGTAATTACCCTAGGGGGTTGTGGAGGTTGTAAACTCTTTTAGGCAACAAATTGTTGCCAGGGGAGAGGTGAAACATCTCTCAAAGAGCGCTCAATAAGCAATTTAATAAGGCCATGATGAGTGACAGAGTTATCTTTCCCCTGTTGAGTTCCATGGGCACTTTGCTCTAAAAACTTTAACAAGAAATTCAGAACATTCACAGCCAACCCATGCCTTATATGGCTTAATAATTTAAAATGATGCGAATGCAGATAAGAAAAATGGCCTTCATAGGTTAAATACCTCATTATATAAGTGGCATACTCTGAATATGGAAGAGGTAGTGACACTCGCTTGCATCCTTGCTTGGAGATGTCTAGCGGTCCATCAGCAGGCATCGAAAATTCAGCCCTTGCAGCTGCAGCATCTGAAGAAAAGTTTTCTCCAACGGCTGGGATTCCGGTTACCTCAGCAATTCTATCTTCGGTTGCAACAACTGTTAGTCCCCATACGGTGGCTTCCCCTTCAGAAAGTGTTCTCAAAAATTCTGTCGCAGCCTCCTCATCAAAATCATTTAAACCAAAAAAATAATTTAACCATCCACAGAGGCTAAATGCTTGGGCAGTCTATGGGTTTTGCAACAACAATTCATGAGCTACAGGCTCATGTCGTACCAACTGACCACCCATGTCTGCAGTTTTTCTAGCTGAACTCAATTTCTTGCTGAAGATTCAAATTCTTTATTTCCTTTTCTGCTCTGGTTTTTCTTCGTCAGGCCACCACATTTCTTTCTTTTTTCCAAAAATGAACTTTCTTAAACAAGCAGTCTTAATCATAGTTTGCAAGAAAAAGATGCATTAAAGAAGGTCATGCAATCACGTTTGGAAAGTACCAGAAATATATTAAAGAAAGATTATTTTGCAGTTATGGCAGCGGTGAAAAGACAGGCTTCAAACGATGAATTACCCCACCCCCTACTTAAAAGATGACATGTGTCCTCACATGTAGTAAAAAATAGGTAGAGATTCGGGTGATAATGACCGGTACATGCATAGCAGTAATTGAATGGAATGAAATAAATCAAATATGCGATATGAAAAGATATGGCGTACCTTTAGTAATTGCATGTACGTGTGAAGAAAGATGACGGCGCTGCATGAATTGACAAGTTGGAAAGATATCTGAATTAAGGTTGATGCAGACGGATGAAGTGGACGGGTGACGTGGGCAAATGAAATGTACGAATGAAATGGATGGATGGAATGGATGGATGGAAGATAAAGAAATGAGGTGGGGGCGATAAATTTAAATGGAGAAAAGGGTTTTCTTAAAGAAAACCTTTATTATGGGCATCTTTTGAAAATTAGAGGCATGACTGCCGGAGAAAGGCCCGGAGAGCCGGTGCGGGGAAAATGAGGAGGAACTGAATAGGCGCTTCATAAGTCTTCCTTGAAGCCCGGCTTATGGTATAGTGGTCGGTGGCCATTAATGAGCAATTTGAAGCAGTTTGGATCAATTGTGACCCATTTTGCCACTGACTCCGGATTGTCAAACATTTTCAATATCATAGGGGCCAAGCCAGCGTGTTGTGAGTTTACCCTAGTTTTCTTGGTACCTGGAATCATATAACAAAGCCCAATCTCCAGTAGAAATTTTTTTGGTTTTGATGTGCTGATCATGCCATCTCTTTCTCTGCTGTTGGATTACTTCTGTATGCTGTAGGGCGGCTTTTCTCATTGCGTCCAAAGCATTTAGCTGTAGGAGACGGTCCTTCTGTGCTTCGGATAAGTCCATGTTGAGTTCAAGAGCTGTCCTCAAAGTTTTATGTTCAAATTCAATGGGTAACATAGCTGTTTTCCCATAGAGCAACTCAAAAGGTGTAAACCTAGTTGTTGTTTTCTATGTAGTTCTGTAAGCCCAAACTACTTCAGGAAGTCTATTACTCCAGTCTTTCTTATGAATCTGCACTGTCTTTGTGAGGATTGCTTCAATTTCTCTATTTGTTACCTCCGCCTGACCATTGGCTTGAGCATGATAGGGGCTGGACTTCCTGTGTTTGATCTTATAGTCATTCATAAGTGCAGTGATCAGATTTGATGTAAACTGAGCTCCTTGATCAGTTACAAGCTCTCTGGGAACTCCAAATCTGGTGAAAATTTGTTCATACAAAAATTTAGCAACTTTGTTATCTCGGGCATTAGTCATAGCTTTTACTTCGACCCATTTTGTGACATAATCCGTGCAAACTAGAATATATGACTTTCCATTTGATGGTGGATCAATTGGTCCCACAAAATCCATCCCCATTTATCAAAAGGGGTGACTATTACCTGCGGATATAGTGGCATTTCATCTGACTTAGTTGGTCTTCCCATACGCTGGCATCTGTCACACTTCCTT
>VDFB02219705.1:0-22198 GCA_007258455.2 Sequoia sempervirens
GGGAATCTTTGATTCATTTAATGTACCCCTCCCTATTCTGGCAGTTTTTAGGGTTAGGGCTGAGGTGGCGCGATTCTGACCCCTCTATTGATTGTAACCCTAGCCGTCCTTTGGGACTTGGCTAGCTATAAAAGGGGGAGTCCCCCTCATTTGTAAATCATCAGAATTAGATTAGACATTGGAATAGTAGACATTGAGAGAGCATTAGCATTAGAGCTAGATAGTGTAGCATTGTAGAGCATTTTTGCATAATTTGGAAGAAGAGGACATGCTAGAAACTTTGAGGAGAGGAGTGTTATTAGTAACATTTTATGATAATAGATCTTTTCATTGATGATGGAATTCGTCTTGTCATGAAATGCTAGCAAGGTTTCTTCTTCCTTTCGTATCCAAGTAGCTTAAATTCATGCAAGTAGCTTACTTTGGTGTGTGGTGTTTTATTGAGATAGCTTCGCTTTATTCCATACCACTAGCGACTTGTTGATGATAAGTTCGCCTTGTGTGGTCAACTGGACATTACATTGAGTTTAACTTCGGTTGTGATTTATATGCTTATATGCGTCGTTGTGATGGTGTATGCATGTTAAGTCATAATTTGAACATCTTTTGCTATTTCCCTTGAAGATTGCACCGATTTTGCTGAGGCTGTCCGACGGAGGCTAGGTGAAATCCGGTTGAAGTCTATTGAAACGAAGCCCCACATATCCTGCATTTAGAATAGAATATAAATTTCTTAGGCTTTATACCCCTTTTACTTTCAGCATATTTCTGATTAGTTTTAGGAAAAGAACCACATTGCCAAATCATACACGTAAGAATCCCCTTCAAATCATACATTAGCTGCTGACTGCAAGAATCCGAACAATTATGTAAGTCCCCTCGTAAGAACACAGCAATACACATCAACCAAATTGGGTCTATTCGCACTTAAGGAACCTTGGAGTTGAACGTGTGATCTATCTCGCAATCTTAGCACACGGAATACTTTGATCAAGAGAGAACAGAGTAGCCCTAAACTATTTTTGTTCTGCTGTTTGGTGCGGTCATAAAACACACATCAACACTCCATTGTGTTTTCTCAGCCTCATCGGAAGGCTTGGGCACCTCACTCTTCACGAAATTGAGAATATCATTTTCTTCCAATGCAATAAGAACTTTGAACTTCCAAGAGGTGAAGTTGGATGCACCATCAAGCCTATCTTCAACCTTGAGTCTGTTCACCATTTTCGAGGCTAAGATAGACTCCCTTAGATGATAAGAAGAGAAGAAGTTTTCACTACTTAAACAAATCTGATCTCGATCTTGCTTAAACCCGCTCTGATACCATGTTAATTTTAGGACCAGAATTGAATTAAGCAGAAATAAAATAAATCTAAGCAATAGAACACAACATATACCCTGGGAAAACCCTCCTCCTTGAGGGAGAAAAACCCAGCAACAATATATCACTTATATATTGAATAAATAGGCAACAATTTGCTTTACAATATGGCCAAATACAAGGCCGATCTGATGCAATAGTAATGGCACCACTCTTGATGCAAATATACAATCAATGAAGATAATCAAACTCCTTGAGATCAATATTGAACTGCTGTATGAATCGAACTCCTGCTGATATGCGAACTTCCTTGATAATATTATTGATTGTAGGAATGAGCATCGCCCTCTTTAAATACTAGTTGATATGGTGTCTATCAAACAAGACGTCTCTTCATAGATGAAAGGTCGGCCTCAAGCAATGCGTCCCTTAGTTGGTCTTTTAATTTGAATAAAAATAAAATATAAAACATTGTTTGAAAAGAAGCGCTCCTTCACCAAGGTTGGCCTCATTAATTAATATATATATATATATATGTTGCAAATTTATGAGAGAAAGAATCTCCCGCCGCTACAACATCAACATTGAGGAATATTTACTTGCCCAATTTTTTTATTCTAGATTGGTCTGAAAAGACCATAACTTTGGATATTGTGTCCTTAGTCAAGGGTAACTTCACAGTCAATTGTTTGATTGAGGTTGTATTTTTCGTTCTAGAAGTAGATTGAACAAGATTTTAGTATAATAATTTCATGGTCAAGTGTTCATAATCTTGAATGATATTTCTCATTTCTCAAATTCGTAGATGTTGAATGCTCAACTATATATTTTGTTAGGTTCTCAACTTCATCCATCTCTAACTCACATTTTCATTTTTCTTCTCTACAATTTCTCATTCACTTTCTTATGCACCTCTTGCATAAATCTTTTTATGCTCCAGTGTTCACATTTTTCCTATGTTCCACGGCATTTTGGGGACAGAGACGGGGGGACGGCAGGGGATGTGTTTCCAGGATGTTTCCTAGGGGGCCATTTTTAGGGGACGGTAGGGAATGACGATATATATATATATTTCCAATATATTATTGAGAGAGAGAGAGGGAAGGAGAGAGAGATATGTCAATAATTGATAACAATATCAATATGTAAATAAATCATGTGTAATAGTATAACAGCATAATAAATGTCATTAAAGCATTACAAAATTTATAACAGCAGTCTCAAACATCAATAAAACCACGGTATATCAATATCCAAATGTCTCAAACATGTATCTAGAGTCGAGACTCATGCCAACCGTGTATTATGTCCATGCCACGATTAGTGGTGCCCACGTCTTCAAGGGAATACCATAGTTACACCACCGTTAGGGACGGGTTTCCGGGATGGGGGGACAGCGGGGGGACGGCGGCGGGGGGGTGTATATACTATATACTATACATATGGTACTTAAAATGCTAGTTATGAAAAGATGTATAAGTCTATTAAGAAGTAAAATAGCAAAATTGCAAATGCCAAATTGAAATACTAAATAGTAAATACTTGAACATTGAACATTGGACAATGAACATTGAAGTTTTCAATATCAAATTACTAATTAGAAATTAGAATACTCAATACTACATAAAATTTTAAATTGTCGAATTGGCAAATGGAAGATTTCTATTATATGATATCAAAAATATTTGATCATAAAAAAATAATAAAAAAATGTGTTATTTTTTTTTAAACATGTGGTTGAAGTTTCCGCCGTGGGGGATGCTTGGGTGTCCCCGGGATGCTCGAGGGACACACAGGCATCCCCCTCAGTGTCCTGGGAATGCCAGGATGTCCCCGTGTTCCCGGTGGTGAGTGGCAAAATTGGTGGTGCCGCTGGGGACTTGGGAACGCCGTCCCCACATCCCGGGGATGTCCTCGTTCCAGGAACGCTAGGGATTTAGGGGGGATGCATCCCTGGGGTACACTAAAATACCCACGACCTTGACTTCTCACACTAACTACACCCAACTCAATGGAAAAAACCAATGCAAGGAATATATGAGAGCAAACAATTGTGAACAACAATGTGAATGGCTACAAAAGTTTCCATGAAATCGCCTAGATCAGCAAAGTGCAATATTATCTTTCATTTTTCAATTTGTTTTAACTTCTTTTGGCATTTTAGGGTTTATATTAGGGTTGGGAGTCATTGTGGGCCCCCCATGTCCCTAAATAGCACAAAGAAAATTAAAAAAAATGAATTTTTAATGCTGAAATTTCCTTGTCCATGGGGAATGGCTAGCCGTCACTGGTACAACGAGGGATGTTTCTTACATCCCCCAGCCGTACTGGGGAAGGGGAGCCGTCCCCAAATGGGCAGGGATGTTTCCTGCCATTTCTTGCTCTTTGGCCTATTTTGGGGATGACAAGAGGACGTCCCCTTTGTGTCCCCCCTATCTTGGGGACGGCTAGGGATGGGGACAATGCATTTTGGGATAGGGGACGCGTCCCCATGTAACACAACACTTTTCTTTTGTCATGTTTCAATACAATTTCACTAACTTTTTCAATTGTAATTTTACAACTCTTTTGGTTAAGCCATTAATAGATGGCTTTGATTCTATTAGGATGTTGCAACAATTGTTCATAGAATCATTTTAAATGGCGACAATCTTTTCACTTTTAATTTCACACCTCTGCCTTTGCCTATGATGCATTGAGTCCTTGAAGCCTTGCACTTGCCTATTTGCATGCGATGTCAACCCCTGATGTTTTTGTTTGTTTATAGAGTATGCCAGAGATTGCAGATTTTGTTTGTTTTTGCAGTTTTTGGTTTTTTTGGTGTTTTTGAGCATAAATGCAATAATGCGATTTTGCAAGAAATAAAGAATAAATTCTATAAAAATAAATCAACTCTGAAAACGATAGATTCTTTTGCTAATATGGATGCCAGTCTATTTATCAATCTTCTGAGACGATTACAATAAAGATCCAAGTACATGCAAACAAAAAGGCAATAATTTATTTGATGAAAACCTGATTTGCTGCAATATGAAAATGGACTTGATTTGGTACGGCTGCAAGAAATACTTCTTTCTCCCTCCTTCTGATGATCCCTAATGATGCCAGGAAGATATGTGCCCAAACTGGTGATGGCAGACTGAGTATAAAGTAGGCGATTTGCTTGCAAATGAAAGTACGCCCTTTTTGATGGAGGTACGGCCTGGTACAACTCTGTACGGCCTGGTAACAGCAGCAACCAAATGAAAAATACGGCCTTTATTGATGTATCCAAAATCTCAGGTAATAGGCGCCTGGAATGAAGAATCTCTGCTGGAAGATTATTACTCTGAAACCTCTGACGATGAATGATCTGTGATGCTCTGTAATTTCTTCTGAATGAAGAAATCTCTTATCTGGCAATAAATCAGATGATATCTCACACCCTCTGAATCGCTCTCACTGGAGATGGTTCGTTCCCCAATGCTTCGAGACTGAAACCCTAGGCTTCTGTGCTCTGCTCAAGACTTGATCAATTTTCAATTCACAATAATCATAATGGCTCGATTCCCAATGAAAAATGCCTTATACACTGAAAAGTGCGAATTCCTTAATAATAGGGAATATTAAAAAGTTCGACTTCTTTTCATTTTAATATTTCAATAGTCTCAGCTCAAATTTTTAATTATAAAATATAATTAAAAATTGGCCCCTTTCATGATGGGCGACCCCTTCACCAAATCACTTAAGTTATAATAAAATATTATAACTTTATATTATAATGCTCCAACAATTAATATTTAATTAAATCAATTAAATATTAATATCTCTCTCGATATATACCCGATGCACGAACCGTCTGAAGCTGATGAACAATGAAGTGATTCTGCACGTGATCCATCCATACTGCTAAAAATAGCAGGGGTCCCTCGCTGAGTGCTGATACTGCTAAAAATAGCAACTCAGGCTAGAAAGTGTCCGAATGAGCCCGAACGAAAGCCAACTGATCAAATACTGCCAACTGAAGTTGAGCCAAGCTCCATCAAGACCCTATCCAATCTATCGACCCTCTGAGGGAGATAATAGGCTAATCACTGTATATGAGAGATGTCAACTAGAAGGGGACATGAACCCCTGATGTTTTTGTTTGTTTATAGAGTATGCCAGAGATTGCAGAATGTGTTTGTTTTCAAGTTCCATTCAACATGTTATAGCATACATAGAAAACATTGCATAAAAGGGAAATGAACATGTATTTGCATCATTTGATATTAAACCCATTACGAATCATATTGGTATTGAACAATAATTGAAATCAGACTTTAGGAAATGTCTTTCAGATCTGATAACAGTCCAATATAGTGCCTTTTTTCAGTCATGTATGAACAGCATTACATTCCCTGTTTTCACATCAAGAAAGCTATAAAAGGAGCTAACAAAACTACAACAATTTCTCCTCAATGAGCAGCTACAAGAGACCCAAGAATGCAGATTTCAGACCCTTGCAACAGCAGACCAGACTTAAACCCTGAACACCAACTCCAAGGAATGACATGACTCCCTAGGTGGGGCGATTTGACTTTAAAAATCAGAACTCCGAACGCTGTAAGTGACCACTCAAAATGTGGCGCCCAGCTGTGAGGAAAGCATAGGATCATCTGAGAATGATGCTCTTCTCACACAAGGAGCTATGACCAATTTTGTGTTTCTAGTTGCTCAAGAAATGTGCATTTCCAGAACTCAAGAAAAGTATATCATACCTCTGAAAGTGAATCAAATAGCTCCAAACACACTATTAAAACATGCAAATCATATACCAAACCAAAAAATCCAAACCCACTCAAAACATTGAGAATATCCTCATTATATCATTGCCAAAGTGCTCATACAACGAGCGAAAATCACTGAAAATCCTGAATTTGAACACCAACCAGCTAGGGTGGGTCTTCCACCACCAAAACCAGCAACTAGAGGAGGGTTTATGTCCTCAACTAGCAGAATAAGGAAACTTGGAACAGTCCAACAACACCACGTTATGTTTCCAAAATCAAGATATGCAAATGAGAACCCAAAAGGTGAATATATAGAAGATGAGGAGGAATTAGGGCAACACTTCTCAAATTCCAACTTTTCCCTCCAAGATGCTATGCCTCTCATGAGCCTTTTAATTTATTTTTAATTTTTCCCTTATGCCTCCCTCAATCTTGGTGTCCACTTTTGGAGGCTAAAATAAAGCTTTTTGCTAGGCGTGAGTCAAGGGGTTCTTTTTATGAACACACCACCCTCACTTAAGTTATAAAGTAACTTTATAGCAGAACTTAAGTGACAAATAATAAATATTAATTCAATCACCCTTAGAACTCACCAAAGCCATAATGAGAAATATTGCACTGAATTGCTGGAGAAACAAAGGCCAAGACTGGCTACTAAAAATAGCACTTACTAAAAATAGAAAATTGCTTAAAATAGTAAGTGTGTCCAAACACTAAACCAACTCAATCTGAGAAGCATTGAAACTTAATAGAAATAGTAAGTTCTAAAAATAGTCATTGCTAGAAATAGTAACCATCACTGGAAAACTCAGAAAAACCTCCACAAAGCCCAACATAGGACTTGAGTCCCCTAACCATACCCAATTAGCCTATGAGAACCTTGGAATAGGCTAATGGAAAGCTCATACTGATCAGGTGCAAGAAGGGGACATTACATTGCACTCTCTAATATACTTATTTACAAGAAAAGATCAAATATTTTAGTGTGGAAATCACTCAACATTTCTTAGTAACCACTTCATGACGACCTTTTTGCAACCACATAACATTATATGAATTGGATAGTGTACTACATTTCAAACCCAATTTGTATACAATCTCTATAGAAACCAACAGTGTTGCTACCATCAATGATCAACTTGCGACATTTACCTCTAGTTGTACACTTGGTTCTATAAATACTTTTTCTCTATCATGGACTTCCTTGGTTCTTCATTGGCTTTAATAGTAATCCTTGCAACATCAATTCTTTTTCTTTAGCTTCATCTAAGACATTTTGTGTTCATCATCTTCTTGAGGTATATGTTTTCTTTCTTCACTTGTATTTTCCTTCTTTGCTACCTGCTACATCTAATACAAACTCCTAGCCTTCTACATGATCTCGTTCTCCATATCCTCTTTCTTAACGATAATACGAGTCTCATCATTGAATCTTCTGCCTGAAGGTTGCTTGTATTTCATCATCTTGATTCTTCATCTTTGCTAGACTCTTTGCCTATACCAATGACTCTCCTTTCAGTTCCCTTCATCCTTTCCTCTTACATTTCATTGTGTTATTGATAACTACTCTTCTTCCCTTGAAACTGTTTATTAGGCTTCAATACACCATATCATAAGACTAATCCCGTTGAATAAAATGCCTAAGGCTGTTACATACCTAACAATTTGACTAGATCTGATGGTCATCTTGTAAAACTCATCAGTGCTATCTTTTACCCACAACTTTTTTTGCTTTAAATTCCACAATTTCCTGATTAAAATCAAAATCAAACTAGAAGTTGAAGAAGCCTTAAGCGACATGGTTATAACTGAATGTAACTCTGAACAGCAGATCTTGTAAAAAAAGAGAGGTCTCAGAGGGAGAACCATAATCCTTGATGATTAGTGGTGGGCCAGTGTTACCCATTCGCTCAACTTTACAGAGCCCATCATGTCTTTGAATAGGAAGAATTTATGATGGGATCGAGCATATGCTAGAAAATATCAAAGACATCATCCAAAATAAAGTGCAAGCTCCCCAATAGAAATTTTACAAAAAAGTAAAAGACATCATGAGAGTTGGAACAAAATGGCCACCCTTTAGCATCTCCTTGTAATATTATGATACTAGGATACTTCAGATGGTAGGTATGAAGGCAGGCACTTTGTAGGGACAATGAAGTGGCTGATGGATATAGCAATGCATATAAAGTATGTTTTCACAATCCAAAAATATCAGATGCAGTACAAAAGGAGTTTAGTATGTTTTTGCAATCCAAAAATATCAGAAGCAGTAGAAAAGGAGTTTAGGGTGATTGTGATTAAAATAAGACACCTACCTTTAGGGAATAGAGTATGATAAAGGAAGTCTAAGGAAGATTTTGGAAGGTGTACATATAAAAAAAATTGACAGACAGATTTTGAGTAATTGATGAATGGAGCTTACTATTTCATATGAAAAACTAAAAATCTTATAATTTTAAAATAGGTAAAAATGTGCATCCCTTGAAAATATCTTTGGTCCTAAGAAATTTATAATAGTTTGATGCTTCAATATACTTTCTTTAGTTTTTTTTCTTGTAGGAACATTCAAAGAACCTTTTTAATCTAAATTACCAATGAGAGTACAAATACACAACACTAGCATGATGAAACATAGTATTTTAGTTTCTAATGAATGTGAATTTCTTTTATACTAATGACAAGCAATTTATGACAGGTTATGAGAAGTGGGTTACCCAATTTTTGTGCTGTTGCTCTTGCCTTGCATGAGTTAGGGTATGATTTTTAATCCTTGTAATCTTCAGATATTGCTTTTTTAGGAGGCAATCCATACATATTTTGGGCAATTCGGATGTTCATATTTGTATGCATACTTTATATTCTGGTTAGACATTTGCAACTTCTCTTTACGTTTCTCTCAATTTACAGTAAGTTAGTGTGGTTGTGCATTTAGTCACGTGTTTAAGGAAGTGAGTTTTCTCACACATTTCTTTCTATAAATAACAAACATCATTTATGTTTCTATGTTGGCAAGGATATTAGTCATTAATGTGAAATTAATTTAGACTTTTTCCTTTGTAAAAGTTTTCTAATTAAACCTTTACCAAAAGTGACTTATGATGGCAAAACCCCTATGTTGAGAGCAGAATAGCTGGTACAATATAAAATCATCCTTATGTCAGGGATTCATGAGAGCAATCAGGCAGCAAGATCAGCTGACCCAGTACTATGAGGTACATTATTGTCCTTAGGCCACATTTTCCACCCACTCAGTTAATTAGGTTTAGTGGCATCACAACTATCATTCCCACCATCAATATTTGGCTGATAAAGTGGGCACTTACCCAAGGTGATTAGGAAATGCAAGTGGTTTTTCTCTACTATGGTAGAATCTCTATTTATAAGAGGGTGATCCTATGTGGAATGGAGTTGGTTGACAACATGATCATGAGACACTCTCAAGGGGCTGCAACATGGCTGTGTGGAACTTTTGCAATTTGAGATGTGGTTTTTGACACTAGTAAGAGCCTTATCATGATGACTTTGGACCCTTGAGGGGTATGCCACCAAGTACATCAATCACTCTTGGGTGCTTAGCTTGATCAGAGAGCACACACCAATGGGAAGGAGCTTGTGTGAGCAAGTATCACATGGTTAACAACTAATATCATCGCCTTGTAGAAAATTTATGGTTTTGCTAACACCTTAGGATGTTTATGAGCCAAAAATGGATGGATTCTTCTCATTCAATGAAGACCAATGGAGAGAGGGTTGCAAAAGCAAAATTTCATGAACAAAGTATTCATGCTAAGATTAAAGATCATGCTTTCAACTCCAAGGTTCGAATACTTAGAATACCCTCAGTTGGTTTGATGTGAGTTCTTTGTTTCTCACAAGGGGACTTACACAATTGTTCGACAGTTGATAACAGACAGGGACTAAGGGCTTTCGTGTAATTCAAATGATTTGGCAGGTGAGCACAAGTTTCCTAATTCTAACCAGAAATGAACTGAATTTAAAGGGTGTAGGGATAAGAGTGTTCTAGTCTACTCTAGGGTGTGGGACATGGCGATCAATTCTCACAAGCTTCAACCAAGCTCCGTTTTGCCTCACTTCGGACAGCTTCCGCGGAACTGGTGCAATCTTCAGAGGAGTGACTCAAGATGTTCAGACCACGATTTAGCATGAAGACACCATCACAACGACGCATGCCAACATATAAACCATAATCGAAGTTAAGTTTCACAAAGTTCCAGTTGACCACGCAAGGCGAACCCACCGTCAGCGAGCCCGCTAGTGGTATGGACAAGCGAAGTCTTGTTCAAATCGAACACCACATTCCACAATTGCTAAGTACTTGCATGAAATGAAATCTACTTTACTTTAAGCTACTTCAAGATGCTACGTGAATTGGAAGGACGAAGAAGCCTCAACAACTATTCACAACAAAGAAGAATTCACCATCAATGAAAATTCTTTTATTATGAAAGCATACATGACAACTTCTTACAAAGTATCCAAAGGGAAGACTTTCCTTCCTTTTCAATCTAAACTATACTATCAACTATCTAATTGCTCTCTACTCCTTCTCTACTATCCTAACTCTTGATCTAATTCTCCTTCTAATGAGATTACAAATGAGGGGGACTCCCCCTTTTATAGTTGGCCAAGTCCAACGAACGGCTCAGATTACAATCGGCTGGATGGCCCAGATTGTGCCACCTCAGCCCTAAACAAGATTTGCCCTAAAAACCGCCACAAAGGAGAGTGGGATAATAAATGAGGCATTAATGTCCACCACCCTTCTAGAAGATTTCGTTTGTAGACGCGTTCACACTGTTCTTGATCTTCTTTCTTGACGTTGTTCTTCAACTTCTTCCTTGTCACTTGAGTCAACACTTAGCCATTTTCTTGCAACTTTTTCCTTCGAGGCCGAAATGTCATCTTGGATTGTTTTCTTCATCATTTTAAATCATCACCTGCTTGGTCTCGACGTTCCTCCTGCAAAACAAGCAAGGAGAAGGGTATTAGAACACTTTTATAATATAAAATCACTTTACTTACCTAATTTTCACGCTCCAACTTCCAAGCGTTCATCGCCTCCACTAGCCAACTTCTGCCTTCTTCATGATTCTTCATGCCTTAGCCAGATTTCAATCCATCTTCCGCAAGGGCGTATTTAAAAGATGCACTTTTAAGATCATCTTTCGAAGGTGTTAACTTCAACTGCATCTTCTTCAAGGAATTCACTTCACCTGCTGGAGCTCTGACAACTTTGATTTTATCCATCTCTGGCTCAAGAAGACTATCTTCACAAAGGATTTAAGCAAATTCACCTAGGCAGTTCCTTTCAAATTCATCGTCTGGAGGATTTTACCTTGAAAACACATTTTCTTCACACTTGCCTTAGAAAATTTTAAATTATCCCTTAGGAAATTCTCACAATTTGAGCACTGATTAAATTCTTCACTGAAAAAGTGTTGGCGAGGTGCGGAAGACATGGAAATCCATCCATCATCACAAATGTTCAGTACCCAGAAGAAAATTTTCTTCAGAATGCTTCGAATCCATGGGTACCCAACGAACGGGTTCATTTAATTTTTAAATTTTTTTGAACCTTAGAAAATATTACTCCATCAATTTAAATCCATCTGTGATCATCCTGTTGCTCTGACCTGAGAAATTTTGAAGTTCATCCTGCATTATCATCGCTTGACTCCATCATTGGAAAAATTCACTTTCTGGACTTTAGGAAAATTCTATCACCTCGAAGTCTAGGCGTATTTTCTTAAGGAAGAAAATATTTGTGCCTTAGAATTTTTTTTGAATCATTTGAAAATTTTGCCTCAGAAATTTTATTCAACTTCCTTCATCTTGCCTGTGGTGAGGAAAAAAAAATCATCAACTTCACTTAGAAAATCTTCCTTGAACGCCCAACATGTTTGACTCTCAATGCTTAACATGTTTTATTTTTTATCACCTTCAACGCCTTAGGAAAATTTTATCACTTTGCACCTTACACACTTGAGCGCATATCTCATGTAGAGGGGTAACTTCATATCCACGCCTAGCATTTTCTTTTTTATTCACCACTTAGCAATATTTTCTCTCATCAATTTTATTCCACCATCTTCACACTCCACTTTAGGCGCATAGCATAAAAGACAAGACCACGCCTAGCATACTTCACTTCTACCACCTTGTATTTTATTTCACATTTGAAAAACATTTTCAAATTCCCATGCTTTAGCAATTATCATCAACACCTTGCTCTTGGCGCATTTAGTATTTAGAAGAGGACACTTCACATTAACGCCTAGCATACTTATCAACCTCACCTCACTTGACAATTTTATTTCACCACCCTTATGCAGCTTGGGCGCATTTTATACTTTGAGGAGGATGGGCGCATTTAGCATAGGGTGGAGGATGAAAACTTTAAACGCCTCCAACAAGTGACTCTTCATCTTCCTTTGTTTTGTCCTCACATGGCTGCTTTTGGGCGCATTTTGGCATGCTTGAAGGATGAACGCCTTTGACTTGTTGACTTTTATCACCTCTCCTTGAAGTGGGCGCATTTTGCTATAGGAGCAGGATGAAATTCATTGACTTCTTTGACCCTTTCTTACCTTGGGCGCATTTTAGCCTAGGAGGTGGATTTTTTTATACTTAGAAAATTTTTCAACATGAGGCCTTGAGCTGGCGCATTTTGCCATATGTGAAGGATGAAGTCCAACACTTAAACATTTTCTTGACTTCCAGCTTGATGAGGGCGCATTTTGCCTGGGGAGCAGGATGAACACTTGCCTTAGAATTTTTTTATGTTTCTACTCCACCAACTTGGGCGCATTTTGAAGTGGCAAGAGGATGAACTCAGACTTAGAGAAAAATTTTGCCTGCCACTACCTTGAGCTGGGCGCATTTTGGCATGAGAGCAGGATGAACACTTGCCTTAGCCATTTTTCTTCATTTTTGCCAGTTCTTCCATGCCTTACTATTTATAGTAAGTCCTTCAATTCTTGCATCTCTGGAGCTCAGAATGATTTGAAATTTTGAACGCTGGATCTTCATGACTTCATCAACCTGTCGACACTGCTATTCTGAGCTGACCTGCTAAAAATAGCATATTTCTGAAGGTGATTTGCTATAAATAGCAACTGTTTGCTTCTGATAGCTCCACTGCTCCCAATTGACTTTGAAATTTGAATGAAGCTCCTCTGCGTGACTGGCCGAGTCGACATCAGCATATACGCGACTTGCTATTCTTAGCTTTATTTCAAATTGACTTACTATAAATGGTAAGTTGCTGGATTTGACTTGAAATTTTTTACCGGTGAGATAGCACGAAGGATCTTGATGCGATTGGTTTACCGCAGGTTTTGAAAATTTTTGACCTTTTTGCCTCTTTTGGTCAGTTTGAAACCCTAATTTGCATTGCATGCGTATCAAATGATCTTTGTTTGTCTTTGTTTCTGTGGCACTGCGATCAGCTTGTGATTCTGAACTGCTGGGAAGTAGCTGCCGGGACACACCTGCTAAAAATAGTAAGTTCCTTACTAAGTGATTATCTTCATTTGCATGTCACACCATCACGAAGCTCTCGAAAAACCCATCAGGAATCACCCGACATGCAAAAGAAACCCTGACATGCAAACCCTAAAATAGCCTCGGAAGACTGAATTTTGAAAGTTGTCACCGTTTTACGGGTTATACCATCAGCGAGGGTCTCAAAAACGGAAGGAATATCCCGGACATGCAAGAAAAACTTCTGCATCTAGTCCACGAAATTAGATCCGGCTTTGTTGCTAAAATAGAAAGTTGTCTGTTTCGAGCTCAAATTTTGCCTTGTGGCGGCTTGATGTATTAGATCGCGGTGTGACAATGAATTTCAAAAATCTTTGAAGAGTTACTTTTATCAATTGCATACTTACTAAAAATAGTAGATACTGAATTTGATGAAAATTTCTTCTGGCGGAAACATCTTACGACAACAATATTAGTCTCAATTTTCAATTCGTTCACCCCATGAACTAACCAAAAGATTCAAAACCTAATTTAGGACTTGGCCAAATTTCCCTTTCGTTTTAAGTTCAAAGGCGGGAATGTCCACAGGAAGCGAGACCTCAAAAAGAGATAGATAGAGAGAGAGAAAGAACCAAAGCCAAAAAGACCCGAGAATGGAGCAAAAATTAGGGTCCCCACATTTTTGAATGGGGCGTGTGTGAAAAGGTCTAGCAGGGACTCAAAATTTAATTGAAAGGATGATGCTTGAGGAAGATGCCAAGGACTTAATTATTGGAGAGTTGTAGAGATACAAACATGCAAAGTGGAGGCTTTTCTCCTTGCCACTACTATTTTAGGGGGAGAACCACCCAATCACCAGGTAACAAAAAATTCTTATTCTTTACTTTACTTAAAAACTTTAACATATGCTTTTACTGCTGACTTACAAACTTGTAAAAGTCTTCTTTGCAATTGATTGGTGGGAATATTGTGGCACAAAAACACCAAATCTTTGAAAAGCTAGCTCTCTGAGTTTTTCCTTGACCTTATAGTCCATTTGGATGTGAGTGCATTTTGAACTGATTTGATGCCCACTTACATGAAGAAGTGTAACAAGTTGACACAAAAACACGTCAATTATCTTGTCTTTGTCGAATAGAATCTTTTCTTTTTTTAAAACAAGTTGGTCTTAGATAGTCATGACACAATTGACTTGGATCATTGACCCAATATAATGTTTTTATTATCTAGGACAAGGTCCCCATGCTTACAAAAGATGAGATTACTGATTTTGAGAGAAGTAGAGGAGGGTGCAATAGAAGTAGAAGCAAGAGGTGTTGGATTGGATGACATCATGGTCGAGGATGATGATGTTCTTGAGGAGTCACTACCTTTTAGGTTGAGGGTATAGCAAAAAATGACTATGAGAAGGGCCTCAATCACCACTAGGATGTACATGAATGACCTGTTTTATTCCTTAAATCATAACACTAAATATAAAACCCTAGGCATTGACAATTATCAATAGATTTTCCTTATGAAGGTCGACCTAGTTAAGACAATCAGCGATGGAATGAAGGTGGCTGACCCAGAAAAAAAATAAAAAAATAAAATGGCAGCGATTTATATAAAAGGTGGGGACGACTAAGAATAATTAAAGATTTTTTAGGGGCAGCAATTTCCAAACAGCAGGTAGTTAAATAACCATAGAAGGCAGTGGTCAAGTTATGAAGGGATGTATCCCTTGCAAGGTAAAAGCCTCAATGAAGAGGTGTGACTCCCTCTCATTTGAGGATATATAAAAGGAGAGATAAAAGGAGAGAACAAATCATTTGGGAGATATAAATGAATGGAGTGGATGATAAAGTGAATGAAATTGGAAAAAGGAAAATAAGAAATTGAAACATAAGATATTTGTTGGAGGTAAGTATTGTTTAAGCAAGAATATTATTGAATTATATATATATATATATATATATATAAGCTACCAGACTCTCCTTCATCAAGTATGCCACCCCCGAGATGGAGTGCTTGTGGGTCGGGAGGCATATGAGTGCTCTCAGGCTTGTTGAGGAAGATACTCTTCATGCATCTTATCAAGCACGCCACCCATGAGATGGAGGGCTATCATAATTGCATAATAATAATTTATTACCAATTAATATAGTAGATTCCATTAGCAATCTATTTTGAATTTATACAAGTGTTTTGCAAATAGGGAGGTCGATCAACCTTCCGAGTTCATGAGAGATGAAGTACTGGCCTTTCCTTCATCAACTACGCTACCCTCGAGATGGAGTGCTCATGGGTCGGGAGGCGTATGAGTGCTCTCGGGCTTGTTGAGGAAGATAGTCTTCATGCATCTTATCAAGCACGCCACGCTCGAGATGGAGCGGTTTTTGGCTGGGAGGTGAATGAGTGCGCTTGGGCTTGATCAAGGAGGATGGAACGCCTCCAAGGTGGATTGAGGAATGGAGTGGACTTGAGATCTTGCCATGTCTGTGGATTGAAAAGCGGATGAGTGCTCCTGGGCTTGAGGGACTTCTCAAGTATGCCACCCCCGAGATGGAGCACTCATGGGCTAGGAGGCGTATGAGTGCTCTTGGGCTTGAGGGTCTTCTCAAGTACACCAAACTGAGATGGATGGAAAGGATCCACCCATGCTCTCACAATACAAGGACAACCATCCTTGAGATTGCAATTTGCAAGTACTTCAAGTGAATGTAATGTTCTTTTTCAATTGATGGTCCAGATAATTTATTGGCTTATCTAATTCCCATAAGCCAATATTTAAATTAAGGGAATTTATTTATAATTAGTTAATAATATTCATCTCAAGCAAATAATACAAATATTATTAATTAATTAATGTTATTTTTAAGTGACTTAAGTGGGACCGATAATATTTATAAAGTCATTTTATTTCCCTCCTAAAGTTAATTATTCAAATATTCAAATATTTGTGAAGGAATGGTTATTTCATGAGAGGCTACAAAAGGTGCATTCGAGAATGTATTTTTTATTCATTGGAGTTTATATTTTCTTCTATTTGCTGAGAACTCTCGAGCTTGAGGATTTGGGGTTTCGGTGGTGAAATAAATCCACCCTAGCCTGTGATTACAATTCATTGCCAAATTGTGGGTCTCCTTTGGAGACAAATTTGTGAAGTTTTCGATAAGAATCCAGTTTGGTTCTATAGCAAATCATTGCTCTTGGTTGCTGATCGATTTAATTCAGTTGTCTATACAAAATTTATTCATATGGCTGATCGGCTACTTCATATATTGCTTAATTGAACATTGGTTGATTTATTTCATTGCTGGCCCATACATATATATGTACTGTTAACAATTGGTGATTGAATCGCTTAGACGGAAGTCATGGCTGTTCATTTGCTGGGGTCGACATCATCATTGAGCTGCTATTTATTTATAAGTTATTATCTTTCTCTATTATTGAGGCATATATTACATTGTAGTGAATGATTACTATTGGGCCTTTACGGGAAGAACCATAGTGCCACCACCTTTATTTGTCTCTATTGTGGCTTATATTCTTTGCCACCTTCTTGGGATGGGTGACTGGGTGCTAGTGTGGGAGTCAGTGGGGACAAAGAGACATTCAAACTAAGTTGTGCCACAAGCTTCTTTATGTTAGGTTTATCATATTGCTCAACTACTAAAATATCATCAATTTTGGACATAGTGACAACTAGGAAATCCAAAATAGAAACTAGTTGTGCTTGGGGCATTTGTCATAAGTAGTGATGGGAAAGTTGCATCTTTGTCCTTCTTCAAAATAATATTCTTATCTTTGTTTGCACTTGGTGATTGGTTAAGCCTGTTCTTTTATATCAACTTATTTTGATTTCTAATCGGCATTAGGAATAGGCTGTGGTGTTTGACTTGCAACCACACCTCTAAATTCCTTGGCAAGATTAAGATCAATATTCTCTTTGCTTATACTCCTCATCCAAGTTGAGCAGCATCCTTTTTCTTATTTCTCTCTCGCATGTTCACTCACGTGCTTGAACTTTCATGTTCGTTTGTGTGAGTTGTTTCCATGATAAATGGCATTTATGTCTTATGTCTTGATCTCTTTGAGAGCAATCTTATTTTCATATGCTGCTAGACTTGAATGGTATATCTACTAAAAATAAGGATAACATGTCACTCTTTGCCCATTATTTTGTCAATCTATTCTATAATGATCTAATTTTCTAGTAGGACAATAGGGCACATGCCCTAGCTGTAACTCCTTATTAGCAACGATGACTATCTTCTTAACTCTTTCTACCAAATTATAATAAATACTTTCAATTTGACTTTCTAACTTGGTGCAATGGCAATCCAAGCACTCTTCCATTCTCCTTCGTGATCTTTAGATTGAATGATCCATCTCTTCTTCTAGAATAGTGTTGTGTGCACCCTTGTTTAAGTTCCCTTTTAAGCACAATAAGACATGTCAACCCACTTGTACCCAACATCGACCAAGTGTTGCAGCCTAGTTCTCCTCGCTTAGTAGGCTTTGAAGTTGTTTGTTCCAGTTTGATTAAAATCTTAGATTCCTAATGACTCTTGGATGGATTTGTTCAACATCTTTATGCTCTACATATCTTTGAACTAGAAATTGGCTTGATAGGTTGCATCATCTCCTTTTAGGATCATTTTTTCTTAATGGTGTAATGTCCCCTTCCTAAGCTATTGAATTTCGGTGACCACTAGCCTAACCTTTGGGGTTTTTGTAGGTTAATGTGGTGGGATTAGGGAATTCCTTAGATCTTGGAGACTTGTTTTCTGCCTATGAGGCCTTTCCAAGTGTTGCTTTGAGCTTAGACCCTTAGAAAGTTCGCAATGACACTTTCTAGGGCATGTTCGGACACTTAGTCTGTTTTTATTATTTTTAGTAAGTGATAGTTTGGGTACCAACTTGGTCAATTGACAATGTTTCCATTTAGGTTTGGTTGGTGGATGCATTTAATATTGATTTGCTGATAATTTAATAAGAAATTTTATTTTATTTTTACTTAATGCTAATGTTATAGAGTTAAATTAAATATTTAACTTAGCTTTATTTAAATTATTATAAAGTGACTTTATGTGGATTTCCAAGGGGAGTTAAATGAAACTATTAAAAGTGCATTTAATGTATTTTTAAAAAGGGGACGCCTACATGGGAGACATAAGGAGTTTTTAATAAAATTAAAAGGATGTTATTTCCCAAGTTGGACGTAGGGTTCGAGGAGGCAAATAAAAGAAGTTTTGAAGCTCATTTTGCACTATGCTGGATTTTGGCAAAAACAGGATATTGCTGGTTGACATTGTCTTCCAAGAGCTTTGTGAGGATGGAAACCCTCACAAGGGACATTAGCTGCAAAAATGGAAGATTTTCTTAGCTAATTTCTAGGTGGTTTCATCCAGGAATCACATGGGAGCTTATTTGATTTAGGTTTTCAATTTGTTGCTGGATTTCGAAGGAGGGATTGGTTGTTCATGAGAAAAGAATGGGACAGCAAAGGAGACCATTCAAATCAGACTTGTTTATTATTTGTTGGCTATATAGTCTGTGGAGGGAGGTGTGGGATCTATTTGGACCTTTTTCACACATCGCCCCATTGCAAATGGGGACCCTCGCTGGTTTGCTCTTAGGGTTTAGCGTTGAGTGGCAATTTCATAGTCTCTGATATCTGGGAATTTCATGTCAAGGTCTGGGGTCATCGTCCGAGCCAAGTTGGGAGTTTGAGCCTGAAACTGAACGTAAACGTCATGGAAGTGCTTAGAGGGCCTCGCAGACGAGGATCGCCTGTGCTTTCGCTCAATTCTGACACTTCCTATTTTTTAGGGATTCTGCTTTTTTGCTTTTTTGCTTTTTTCGTTTTTGGCATTTCTGGCCCAATCTGGAATTTACTATTTTTCGAAAGTTGCTTTTTGCTTTTTTCTATTTTTAGTAAGTTTCTATTTTTAGAAAGTACAGGGTGTCATTAGCATTTGAGTCAAAAGTTTCTATTTTTGGAACTAAAAAGCAAGCAAAAAATCGAAAAATCATGAGAAAAGCAGAGAAAAAGCGCATGCAAAGCAGAGAAAAGGCGCATGCAAGATGAGAAAAGCGAGGAAAAAGCGCATGCAAAGTCAGAAAATCAACTGGATAAAATCGCGCCATCATGAGAAAATCACTGAAAAATCAACTAAAAAGCAAGTAGATCATGGCAAAATTCGCCTAAGTCTGGAAGAGGTACGCCCTTGAGAAAATCCAGTTGAAGCTTTAGAAAATCTAGTTCGAAAATCCATTGATCAAAGGGAAAATCCAAGCAAAATTCATCTATTTGAGGAAATTCGCATTCTTCAAGAAAATCCAGTTGGACAAAGTGAAAAATCCAGTTGGACAAAGTAAAAATCGACTAAGGCATAAAAAATTATTGAACTGGACTTTAGGAAGTTGAGTGAAGTGAAAATTCCAGTTGGGAAGTAAAAAATCCAGTTGGAAGTCGAATTTTCTCAAGGTGGAATCGAATTTTTTCTAAGGCAAAGTCACTTTGAGAAGTTAAAATTCCAGTTGAAAAGTCAAGAAGTCCAGTTGAAGGTCGAATTTTGCTAAAGGCAAAAATAAAAGAAAAACTTAAGTTTTATTTTAAAACTTAATCACCAAGCCAAAAGGGACGCCTTGTTTGAAAAGTCAAAGATCAGGATAAGATTGCTTTTTCGTTTTTAAAGCAAAATGCAACCAATGAGAGAAAGAAATCGACCTAAAACAATTTGGGAAGGTTTTTATTATAAAAGACAATCTAGTGAGCTCATTATTTTATTATTTGCAAAGTCGAATTTCTTCACAGGCAGAGCTCTCCCAAGAAAGGACGTCTTTTTTCAACTGCAAGTGGATTTTCTTGAGTTCCAGAACATTGAATTGGATTTTTTCTCTTCATTTCCAGATTTTCTTCAAACAACTGCAGGTTACCTTTGGCGATTTTGAAAGGGGAATTGGATTTTTCATTAAAGATTGGAGAAAACTTCAGTATAAACCTTTAAAAATCCAAAAGATTATTTAAAATTCCATGAATACTTTTGAAAATAATAAAGGCAAATCGATTTTATTTAAGAATTTATTCTTCATGCAGCCTTTAATCTAGTTCTGGATTTTTAATTAATTTTTTAAAATTTCTCCAGCCAAGAAATCGCCTTTTTGCAAATTTATTTAAAAATTCTCTAACTTCGAGTTTCCTACAGGCACAATGTCTTCTCCAAAGAATGTGGGAGGTGGAGTCAGAAAAGCTCAAGTCAAGGAAGTCCTGAAGGAATTTTATCCAGAATCCCAGTTGTCCTCGAAGTGGAGAAAAGTGGCAGATACAAACTTTGAACAATTTAATGCGATTCAGCACAAGAGAAGGATGTTTGGCACAGAAAACGAAATGCCTACACCTATCGCCTCAAATATTGTTAAGTCTGGACTCCATCAAGCAGCAGGATTTCTGCCTGCAGTTCAGTGCAATGAGTTAATGGTTGAATGCGCCAGAAGGTACAATCCTCAAACAAGATCAGTTAAAACTCCCAATGGAATCACCTTGGCCTATTTCACAGAGGATTCAATCAGGGAAGTATTTGGTATTCCCCATCGCCGGAAAATGTTGAACAGGACTCAGCAAGAATCACAGGCCATGTTCGATCAAGCCAAGGAATCCTGTATGGACATCATCAATTCCAACTGGATTAAAGAACCCAAAAGACATCGCTCCAAGTTGCCAAAGAGACTAATTTGCACAGATTTTAAGATAGAATACAGTGATATGATTCACATGCTGAACAGAGTTATGGGAACGTCTTAGGGAGCCTTCTTTGAGGTATGGATGTTTTCATACGTGGAGGAAATCGTATTGGGAATGGAGGCTGTAAATTGGGCCAAGTTAATAAGTGATAATATCGATTTCCAGTTGAGAAACCTTGAAAAAACTAAAACCTTTTACATGAGTTCTTATGTGGTTTATATTCTGGCAAGATTCACTAAGTACAGAGGACTGATTTGTAAAGGCGAAGTGGGACTTCGGAAAGATCAACTCAAATCATATGATTGTTACCCGCAGCTCCAACTGCATTACAGGGACAACTTCAAAATAACAAATGACGCCTTCCTCATGTACATCACACGAGTTCTTCAAGGAACAGTGCAGAGAAGGCTATCTAAAGAAGCTATGGCAATGCTTGACAAGTTCGGGTCTTGGTTTATCCAGTTTCCGACATTTACTTATATAAGAATTCATGGATTCTCTGATGCTCCGTACAGACTTCCTCGATACCCAACAGACAAAATTGTTATGCTTGAGGTGGCAAGGCAACTAGCATGTGTAGACTCCATTCAGGCGAAGAAGAACAAACAAGGAGTGGATTTTCCGGTTGCAATTGGAAAAATGCTAGAAGTCTGTCCTTCATTACAGTCAGCCAAAACAGCAGGGGTAGAGTTACAATTTTACAAATTCAGCACCTATAATCCAAGGTCCGATTATGACCCATACCTGAGAATACACAGGAAGAAGTCCCTTCATGTTATGCAGATCGAAGATTACTGGTCTAACCTAATGGACGAGTATGGAGTAAGGAAGAAGGCTTGGTCAAGAATTCCAGTTGAACTTGTGAAAAGGTGCGATTTGTTTCCT